>NW_019104529.1:146856-158090 GCF_001995035.1 Momordica charantia
TTGGTTTAAAAAAAAAAGTTGAGAGATTTAGGGTTTTTTTAAAAGTAAATTGCTTTTTGTGGTCAAAGAAAGGGAATAATAGTAATTAGAAAAAATACGGAAGAAGGAAAAGAGAAACTACAAGAGAATTTTAGGGAGAATGAGAAAAAAAACTTTGCTGAAAAGAGGAAAAGAGAATAATGAAAAAGAAAACGGAGAAGAGGAAAAAAAATCTGGAAAAAGAGGGAGATGGAGGTAGAGAGAGGAAATAAGGAGGGAAGTCTAAAATATTAGTGGAGGGTGAGGGTCATTTGGTGTGAAGGTGATGTCAGTCAATGCCTATAAAACTTGTGTTTTGAAAAGGATGATTAAAAAACTTAAAAGGTTCCTTTGTTTTGTCAAATTTTCCAGGCACTAGATGTTTTGTTATTTGTGTTGTTAGATTTGAAAAGGTACAAAGTACCTTTAAAAGACACCTTATTGGAGGTTTAGTGCCCCTCATTCCAATCATTTCATGGGGTAGAAGCAGATCAAGGTGTATTTAATATTTGAGTTTTTAAGAGATTAGTTTATTTGTTATGTGCTGTTGTACAATTTAGACAATTTTATGAATTTAATAACCCAACCCAAACATTTCAAGGCTCGATTGAATGTTGCAATTGGTCTATTCAACAAGTAGGTGTGAATCTTGAATTGACCAACCGAACCAGTTTACACACTTTTATGTGCCTTCTATATTCCTCCCAATCTTTTAAATATAATTTTGCATCTAATTACCAAAAGAAAATTGTGCCTCGTACTTAGAAATTAATCCTTCATTGAGTTTCAATAGATTTATGACTTGCAGTTTATGTAGTATGAAAACCTTATTTATGCTTTGTAGTTTGTAGTTTTTAGTGGTTTATCTGCATATATACCTTATTTGTGAAATATTTGTTCTGCAATAGATGTATATCCAATAATTTTGATAGTTTGATTCCAGAAAAGTTATTTAGGTTCCATACTTTTTATGCATATTTTGTTTTATACATGCTGATTGATTTTACCAGAAAGTTTTACTATACTCTGTCTTCCCATTAGGTGGGTTGTGTTTTTTACTGGTAAATTTTACTACTCATCCTTCGTCTTCTGTTGCTCGCTCTCATCTTCTTTTGGCTACAGGCTCTTGGTAATTTAGAATTAGTATATTTATAAAATTCTTAATAAAGATTTGATTTATTTGTGGACATTATTAAAAGAGATAAGAGACGGATTTGGATGAATTATTGAATGAGGCTACCATTATGTGGTTGTCTTCTTATAACCGTTTGATGTAGATTCGTAAATCTACGTACCTGATTAGAAACAAATTACTAGCCACATTATGGCCATCCCCAATAATTGGGCATGGGCAAGTAGAAGAGAGTTTGTTTAAGAAAACAAAAAAACAAAAAACAATGCCACTTCACTTTACAAGAAATATTTGTTATTTCTATGAAATTATATTTGTTGGATATATTTTTTAAATTCTAAAAGTTGTTTACATCTTTGTTTCTGGAGTCCATTTAGTTTCAAATTTTAAGAAATTATTAATTTAAACTATGAACACACTTGTTTAAGTTGTATAAATTGAATGTAATGTTATTGCTGAATACTCGAATAATATTAAAAAAATACTGTAAAAATGATGAATAATTGTGGTATAATTATTTGTTTTTTTTTTGACAAAACAAATTTATTTGTGTCTAACAAAACTTTTAATTAAAAAATTTAATTATAGAAGTCATGGTGAGTCTATATATTATCTCTACATTTCCTATTATCTTAAATCTTAAAATACTATTTTGTTTGGGCATTGGAGGGTAATTGAGCACACTCTGGAGGTCTTGGGAGGTCAGTCCACTTTTCAGGTATGTGGTGGCAAAAATGATTTAATGTGTACCTGTATGTGTTATATAACTATGTGATCTTTCTTTCTTTCTTTTCTTTTTTTTTTTTGAAAGAAACTATGTGATCTAATATATTCTAAAAACCAAAAATTGAAAAAATTGAAATTTTTTAAAAAATTATCTAAGTATATTTAATCATATTCTCAAGTATGAATGTAGCAATGTTAAAACTTTATTTCTACTGAAAAGAAAGTGTTAATATAAAAAAATATATTGATAAATTATTGATGGGTTTTATCTCAAAGAGTTTATTTTAAGATAAAAGTATAATTTTTTAGAATGAATCGAAATTATAATATTTAAAATACCTATCAATGTATCAATTAATTGCATTGAATGATTCTTCCAAAAAGTCCAAAGAAAATGTATTAAAAAAAGCATTGAATAAGAGGCCTAGAGGTTGGGCCAAGCCAATGGCAGCCCAAAAGTTTATTAGGGTTGGTAACACAACCACCCTATTCCTATTGTTAAATAATTAAATTAAAGAAATCATAATTTCACAATAATAATAATAACTATTATAAAGGTAATCATGGAAATATCTAATCGGTTTGGTTAAATTTTTAATTTTATAAGTTTTATTGGTTTAGCTTTATGTAACAAAGGCTGTGGATTCAACCTATTTCAACTCTTTGTTGATTTAATTTTTTTTCTGAGTACAATATGACTCACCACCTCTTCGTTAAAAATATATATAAATTATTGTTGAACTATACTTGTTTTGACTTATTTGTTGATTTAATTTGTGAAGGTTTAAATCTATACATATTTTTTAGTACCATTCAAATTAAGCTTGAATATTCAATACAAAACGTGATGTGATGTGCTAGCTGAAAAATTATTAAATTAATATTTAAAAGACTTTGAAATTGTTTGAGTGTACTTTTTAAAAGTTATTTGAAAATTCTGCTTCGCAAACTAATCTTTTAAGCTTCTTTATTTTTAAAATTTTGAGAATAATTTTGTTATTAAATAACTAATTTAAAAGGGTAGGAAAGAAACATTTGAAAGTAATGGAATGTGTTTTTTTCTAGGACAACAATTATGGAGATGGGGATTGAACTTTTGATCTTGAAGAAAGAATTTAGGTGCCTTAACCGTTGAGCTAACTCGAATGTTATCAATTTTATATTACATTTTCCTATCAATTAAATATTCTGCACAAGAAAAATATAAAATTATTTAAAATATAAAATACTAATACACCTGTTAAATTGCAACCGGTTAAAGTATAATTTTCTAACTATAAGGTCGATTTGGATTTTTACCCAAACATGTTAACACTAAAAAAAGACTAATATAATTGTTAGGAAGGAAAGAAAGAAAACACAGTAATTGCTAAAAAAATTTACTTGCGTTCATTTACCTTAACTAAGTAAACCTTTAGTTATATTTAATATGAGTTATTGAAACGTGGAGTGCCTATTTATGTTATGATTTTATTATAATTAAATCATTTATTTGATTTCAAAATATATATATATATATATATTTGAGTATAGTTTCGTATTGAAACTCGTAGATAAAGACACCAATTTATTTATTGTAAAATATCAAATATATACTACAAATTCATTTTGTATCAAGTCTTCAATTAAATTCCTAGTACTATCAAATTAACATTAAAATACTTGTGAAATCTTTTAAAAATAGTTTTAAAATGAGACAAAAATTATCACATAACTTTTATCAAAAGATCAGCATAGTAATATTTTTAATGGATTGACTATCATAGCGCTTTTTTTTAATGTATAATATACTTGAATATAGATCGAAACCTATTATTTTAAGTAGGCAAAAGATATATTTCAAGTTTATAAATATTAAAATAGTGAATAGGGTTATTTAATTCAACTTCAATTAATTTTTTTTAAGATGGGCGTAAATTAAAAAATTAATGTGCTTTTTACCAACCATTAATTTTATTTCAAACTAAACATAAATAAAATTTAGTAATAGAAGCACTCTAATTAATTATACCACAATTCCTCAAAAAAAGAAAAAATAATAATAATTATACCACCAAGTAATTATCAACCAATAAAACTTGAGAGTAGCAATTAATACCACAATAAATACAATGAATTAATTTCATGCAATTAATTAGGAGAGTGTCAGAGAATTTGACACCAAACTTTACGGTGTGAACTACTCTATTTCTCATTACTCATTAAACACTCTACAACGATAGACTCTTCCCACAACTTAGAGATCAAACTGAATCATTTCCACGATTCAAAATCGAACTATTTGTGACTGTGAAAATTGGTTGATGATAAACTTAGAATAATACCTTGGCATAAATTTAGAAGAGAAAAAAAGTCGAGTAAACTCAAAATTTTTTCTAATTTCATAGAAATTTAAATGAGGAATTAGAAAATTTCTTGATGTGGATTACTTTTTTTCTCATGTAAATTTTGGCAAGTCAATAAATACTAAGATATGTATATTTATCATCAACATATTTATCGATGGGACTAAATCCGAAAATGTTACGACATAAAAAGACTAAATTAAAATATTTTAAACAATAAATACCAAATTGGAAAAAATAAGCAAACATTAACCATTAAAACATATATTTAATACTTTCAATCACTAAAGGTGTGTTTAGGAGTGAGCTGAGTAAAAATCACTTCTGCTATTGTCAAAATTGTTTCGCTTTTCATTAATCATGTTTGACAATTTCAAAAATTGATTTTAGAAAAGTTTAAAATCATTTTAAATTGATTTTTAAAATAGTGATTTTAAAAAATCAATTATACTTAATTTTTTTTAAATCGTTAATTCTAGCATCACTCTCAAACACACCTTAACTTTATTATGACTATCTCGGACATCCAACAACAATATTATCAATCACATTATTCCAACCTCTCAAGTAATTTTCCCCTCATCAACTCTAATATAATTAAAATTAACTAATGTATTTATTTTATTGTCAAATTAACTTATGTAAGTAAATAAAAAAGATTTGTCATTTTATTATAACCTTGATACTTTTTTTTATCTTGTTTTACACAATAAACTGTTGAAATTAAATTTGCACGTTTAAGGCAGAAAGGCGAATTGGCAAAAGTTCTTTGTATTATGTCGACAGCTGGAAACTCTGTTGCTTTTTTCTTCTTCTTTACGTCTGCTCTCACTCTCATTTCTGTGCTCTCTATCTATTTAACAGATGTTTCTCATACTCCTCCATTGCACTCTGCAACTGAAAATCGCGAGCTTGAGGAGGACGACACACAGTTCTTCCATTATTTCATTCCAATTCAATCACTGCAATGGCCACCGATGAAGAAGCTGCTCCAACTCGCTGGACGTTCCAGGCACTGGTTGGTTACTTTTCTCTCCAACTGTTTTTGTTTGATTGCTTGGGGAGAAAAAGTCAGAGATGAGCGGATAATATCTGTACTTTGACTAATTTTTAATTCTGCCATAGCCTTAGACCGGTCTGTTGCTGTGGAAAATTTTTGGAATAGAAAAATGGAAGAGTGAAGAATATTTATTCAAAGTTGTTATACCTTCCCTAGGTTTCTTATCTGTTTTAATCGAACTTTTGATCATTTCAAATCGTTTCGTGTTAGCCATGTGGTGTAATTGCTGCTGTGTATTTTTCTTCCTTGATATATATTCTTTTTCTTTGTCTTTTGATCAACGGTGTGTAATGTTCTTCTGTTTGTTATCTGCCCGTAGGATTTCAGAAGGTTCTACGATTCCAAATTCGGGAGAAAGAGGGAGTCGAAGTCCCAGAATGGTGAGGTCTCTGATGCGGCTTTGCAAAGTGAGATTACTTTGGGCGCAACGGCAAATGGAAATACGCACGGGCCTGAATTGGCCATCTACGAGCAGTTCCGAATGCAGGTAATGTTTTTGACTTTTTAGTTGTGACAATAGGTTGACTGATTGGGATGCATGGCGTTTGGTAAAAGTGCTGATGACTCCATCAAATTTTCCTTGTTAATTGTTATGTTGCAGAGTAGCTCAAGATCTGCACCTGTTGCTTTATCCAACCAAAATACAGTGATTATGTAAGTTGTCTCTATCAATTGATGATAGCACTTGTATGTCTGTTTTCACTAGATTCAAAGAACACAATAGTTTATCTGGAACTGCAGTAGACATGATAGGCTGAAATTAGGTTGACTATCAGGCTTTGATACGTTGGTTGAGACATTCTCGGCAAAGTAGATTACTGAGCATTTCGTCAAGAAAATACTAAAGGAAATTGTCAATGAAATTGTGCACAAAATTATTGGTTAAGGTTACATTTCTTATTCTTTGAACTGGGTGCTGTACTTCTAACTGAAATCCGGAACATAAGGAAACATCTGCCTGAGTGTGTGGCATGCTCTTAAGGAATGTGAATGAATTTGAGAGCCTGAAAGATACTCATTCTTTGGTATTTTTAGATGTTAGTTATGCAAGTGAATTTTGATGGCAGAGTTTCTAATTACCAGCGTAGGTCTTAACTTGGTTATCAGCTAGAACTGCTTGAAGCCTCGAGTTAATACTCAAATTTAAGGACTATCTTCAACCATTTGCAAACAAATTCCATCATCTGTACTCTGTATGATAAAGTTGTATGCTTCAAATAATTTCCTACCAACTGCTTATGAGGTTCTTATTATTGAGCTGCACTCGAATGTAAAACAATGATGAATACTCACGATACACAAAATATTACATGCTTAACTCTTATGGTTTTCTTCAGGGTGCCTCCGTCCCTTTTGAAATAGTAAAGCAATCAATTATGTAATGATGCAACACAACATTATGACATCTGTCTCTACTTATGTCTAAGTGAATGTTCATACACCAACATTATAGGGATTTTTTATTTTGATTTAAAATGAATTGTTGTTTTAAGAATTAAGGTTTTCCTGTGATTTAGTAGCATACCCAATTATGATTATTATTTCTTTCACCTTCTCAGACAAAAGCCTTTGCTTCCTCCATTTGAATCTGCAGAAATGCGTAACTTAGCTGAAAGCATATGTAGGTAACTGACAAAGTGGAACACCTAAATTGAGGTTATCTTTATAACCTTTGGGCCTTCTAGCAAGTAACGTTATTATTTTATTAACATTTTGCCTAGCATCCTTACTGTCTTACACTGCCTTATGCAGGGATATAATACGTGGAAATCCAGATATTAAGTGGGAAAGCATCAAAGGTTTAGAACATGCCAAATGCTTACTTAAAGAAGCAGTGGTCATGCCAATAAAATACCCCAAGTGAGGTTTTTTTTTTGGTCGGTGTATTCTGGATTATTTCAACACCTAATAATTGTTTCTGGACTATTAGAATCTTATTGTGAACTCCATTAATAAACTCACATATCTCTATTGGAATCTTATTGTGAACTCCATTATTATAATCACATATCTCCCTTGTAGTTACTTTCGGGGTCTCCTATCTCCATGGAAAGGGATCCTCCTCTTTGGTCCTCCTGGAACGGGAAAGGTATGTATGTTTTAGCTGAAATCTTTATTATGACTTTCAAGCTTAGATTGGTGTTCGGCTGTAGTCACAGTCAGTAAAGTGAGATGATACTAAAATAGAAAGGCCTCTCCCTAAAGTTATTGCTTGATGCAATTTCATTTGTTTCTTTCACAAAAAGATAAAGTTATTGCTTGATGAGGCTGATCCATGTTTTTATGAATCAAAAATCATTATTTGTAAACTAGCTTGTAAATTTATATTTCTGGCATTCTGCAATTATAGCTTACTTACCCTTCCTTTTGATCACGTAGAGAAATGTTGGATAATGCTTGTAAAGGCATTTGCATAGAGTTGTATTTTCCACAATCTTTGCCACTTCTCAGATTTTTGTTTTTGGTCAATTGACATTTTAGAGTCTCTTATATTACTAATTTTGAATTGTAATGAAGGTTTTAAGGTCTACTTTTGCCTTATTTAGACTAACCTTTCATTTTAATTATTCAGACCATGCTTGCAAAAGCTGTTGCAACAGAGTGCAAGACAACATTTTTCAATATTTCAGCATCATCTGTTGTGAGCAAGTGGCGAGGTATGATTACATCTTTTATGAAGCCACACGAAATATATGGCCACACCTTCGAGAACTTTGGGTCTCCCAACTAATATATATAAAATCTTAAGATTCCTGACTGTTAAATGCTGTCAGTAAAATAATCCACAGAATTGGATCCCGTAATTTCACCTCTCTTTCGTCACTATTGGATGCATTAACGGTGTAATTTTTTGAGCTGGTAACTGATGTTTCCGATTTGTTTTACTTCTAGTGATAATAGTTTATGTTCCTTAGATTTGTAGCAACCATAAACCAGGTTAGCATTTGCTATTTAAACTTTGTTTGTGTCGATATTTTTTAAAATGATGTGACGATAATAAACAATTGGGAATCGAAATACCACATAACTTAAATGATAAAACCAAAACTTCATCAATTGTCCTGCTCCTGCATCATGCTTTTAGTAGTGGTGTCATTTTATTTCATCACTCTGCTATTAATTTCTTAACTTGAGCTGATGATCTTCTTTATTAATCACTTGATTTGTTTCTTAACTCTTCTCTGCTCCAAATTTTTCAATAGGTGACTCGGAGAAATCCATCAAGGTCTTATTTGAGCTTGCCAGGCACCATGCACCATCAACTATATTTCTTGATGAAATTGATGCAATCATTAGTCATCGTGGTGAAGGACGCAGTGAACATGAAGCTAGTAGACGTCTGAAAACAGAGTTGCTCGTCCAGGTTCTAGCTTTGCTCAAAAGAATAATTTCATGCACACATCTTATATATATTATCGCCCATCCTAATAACCCTTTTCAGAGAGAGGTTCACTTGCTTATATTTGAACCTTTCATGTGCTTGAATTGTTGCCCACAAACCACAACTTGGCTGTTTGTTAACTTTTATAAATAATTATACCTAAATTATCACTAGTCCTGCTGAACTCTTTAGCTACCATTTCTTTATGACATTTTAAGCCAACTGTACTGGAATTTACTGCATCTTATATCATCATTTCCCAATGCATCAAGATTCCAGTTATCTTATTGAAGAAATTGTGTCGTTGACCTGTTAAGAAGCCACGTTATAATCTTTCTGATTTGATAGTGCCCTACCCAAATATTGATTGCTGGATTAGATTGCAGATGGATGGGTTGATGCAGACAGATGAGCTTGTCTTTGTTTTGGCGGCAACGAATCTCCCCTGGGAACTGGATGCGGCCATGCTCCGTCGTTTGGAAAAGAGAGTATCCTCTAATTACTATAGTTTTTGTTTTGATAGAATAATTAGAACGGTGGTAAATAGGTTATAGTCTCTTCATATTGATTACTATTTGATTGCCAATTGCTTGTCGAGTCACAACCGAATTTATTAATTCTGCTCACTGCCAATTATATCATATTCCTCAAAACATTAGTCATTTCATGGTTACTGGTCCAGCAGAAAAGCTTTTTGCACGACAAATTTTAGTTTCTGGATTTTGAATAATTAGGGTTTTCATTATTTTATTTTGTTTTCTTAATGAAAGGAACAATAAAATTTCCTGTGTTGTCTCCAAACTCCACAATTGCATATATGTTCATATTAAATATAACCCTAAATCAGATACTGCCTCATTTGAATGGATGCTTCAATATAATCTAAATGTGTGGTTATCACCTTTTTTTTTTAGACACATTTGAATTCTTACCTAATTCTCAAAAACAAAAACAAGTTTTTCAATTTAGTTCGACTTAGAGTTTGAAAACATTAAAAAAAAAGTATAATTTTCAAGACATAGGTGGAAGACAACAAAACGAAGACATAGGTGGAAGTAGTGTTTATAAGCATAATTTTAAAAAACGGAAAACCAAAAACAAAATGATTATCAAATGAGTTTAATTAAATGAAATTTGGATTTTGAATTTGAATTTGAGATGAGAACAAAAGAATATAATTTAGAAACTGCTACTAAATTTATATTAAGTTTCTGATCTTTTTGCTTAAAACTTCTATCTGCATGATAATTTAGATGATCTTTCAATCACACGACCACATTTGAGTTGGTCATATCACTAAGTGATACTCCTTTGACCATGGTAAAAAAGATCCTCGTGCCTCTGCCGGAACCAGAAGCTAGAAGAGCTATGTTTGAAGAACTTCTTCCTCCTCAACCTGGAGATGAGGAACTTCCTTACGATCTATTGATGGAGAGAACACAAGGCTATTCAGGTTCTGATATTAGATTAGTGTGCAAAGAGGCTGCTATGCAGCCGCTACGTCGCGTAATGGCTCAACTTGAGAAACAACAAGAAGGGTTGCCCGAAGAACAGCATGGAGTAGTTCCTGAAGAAGGTATGGGACTTTTAAACGCATCTTTTTGCTTTTTCTTTTGTTTTCCTCTTTTGTCTAAAAGTAAGAATCTCTATTTCTCTCAAAATTTCCCTGCCTGGTAATAGACTTTTATTATATCGTTGATATTCTCCATATGGGGAAGCCTTCCAAGTCTTTGCTCCTGCAATCTCTATGTTCAGAATTGCCGGTGTCCATCGAGCGGATTAGATCTGTATTATATAAATTAAAAATCTAATGAAATACATTCAAGAATCTTGGTTTTGAGCATATGGGAGATCAGTCTTTCCCTCTGTACTGTGATTCTGCAATTAGATCTGAAATAATAACTCTTCATGACTGCAGAGTTGCCCAAAATTGGACCAATCACAGCTTCCGACATAGAGATCTCCTTACGTCACACACGACCATCTGCTCATTTGGATGCTCCACGCTATGAAAAATTCAATGCCGATTACGGTAGTCAATTACGGCATTGAAGCCACACAGGTGCACGACTTTTCCCTCTCAGGCTTCTCGCGTATGGTGCTTGTTTGGTTTGTGAACTACAAGGAGCATTTAATTGTAGTTCAATGAGTTTAAATGTGCCAACAATATTTGGCTCCTTGTGCTCATTTGAATGTCTCATTAACATTTGATTGTTTGTTCTTAGCTGAGATATGTGAGAATAAACTTACCCATATTGTTGAATGTCGAGTCTGGCAGCCTGCGGTTAGCATATCCGGGGAGTTATCATGAACTTAATTGTTCTTAGCAAGGGTGGGGATGGAACCATTGACGTTAGGGATAGTATTATGTGCCTTATCTACTTGAGAGCAATGCTCGGATTGGAAAATTGTTCTTGATATCGGATAGATATGTTCTTTTTCTGTCAAATTTATATACAGCAACTGATGTGACAAATAACTATTATGGATAGATATTAAGATGCAACAGACACATTGTTCATATGCAACAGACACATTGTTCATATGCAACAGACACATATTATGACCAAT
>NW_019104529.1:158140-192875 GCF_001995035.1 Momordica charantia
TAAATATTGTTGCTTTGGATGAGGTAACAGCTGGCTAAGAATTCGACTAAAATCGTCGTCCTTCAAAAATTATTTGTAATTTTGTTCTTATATTTGAAAATGCAATTTAGTTATTGACCATCTCTTTATTATCAACTTGAACAATTTAACTGGTTGAAGTATTAGTTAACCTTCTTAAACTTATTTATAGTCGTAGTTAATTTCAACTTGTACTCTTTATTTGTTTTGTTTACTCTAAAACCTTCTAAAAGTTCCATTCAAAATTTTAAAGCTAAAATAAAAATAGTTCCCAAAATTTACGTTTTATTCTTTAAATTTGGGTACGATTTCAAATTGATTCAAAGAAATGAAAAAGGGAACGAAGGATGAGAAGAGTTGAACTATTTAATCAAATTTAAAATTTTTAAAAATAGTAAAAGTAAAAAATACCTACTAAGATTAGGTTACAAGCATGAACAAAACTCAAAAAAGAAAAAAAAAAATTAGGTTACAAGCTTCCTTTTGTGAAAGATGTCACTTTATCTTCCCTCTAATTATGCCGATTACAGGCATAATTAAAGAGGAAAGCAAGGTCTAATCATGGTTTATGCTCCTTAAAGCATCGTCATATTGGGAAATCCAATCATAATCAATATTATATTCATGGTTTATAATTCGCATTATATTAATTTCTTTTTGTATCCTCTATTCATACACCTTTTTTCTAATTTCATTTTTAACCATTCAATTTTTTGTGATGTTAACTCCAAAAAACTTGTATCTGTAAATATGATAAATTAAAAGCTTACTCAATAAATTTAAAACTTAAGTTATAAATTAAAAGATATGACTTTTTTTATCATATTCTCATGAAACCAATGCAGTGACTATTAATACCATGAAATAAAAATAATGATATTACAAGATTTTGAACAACAAAACTAATTTTAATATCATATTATTAAATCAACGGATAGATAGAATAATTTCAATGTATATATATATATTTTTTTTTCTTAATTTAGAAATTCTATGTATTTTAAAAAATGTCACAAACTTTTTATTAAATTTTTTTTATGGGTTTTACATTACATTTGAGTTGGATTATGTTCTTTGTAAAATTTTAAACTTTCTACTTATATTTAAAAATACTTATTTATTCTATGATGTTTAATGATTTTTTTATAATAATAATAATTATTATTATTATTTTGTTGCAAACTTGGAGATCATTCTAAAAGTAGAAGATTTTTCCTTGTCATCATGAATGACTTCTTCCCCCTTTTGCTAGTTAGTCTAATATTTGTCGGTCTATAATTTATATATTTCTACATTATGGAGGCAAACTCTTCCACCAAAGAAAAAAATATATATCTACCAAAAAGATTTTTGGTATATATTGTATGTCACATCATCTTATAGGAATCACCTTGAAACATAGTATGCATCACTTTCCTCTCACTAACCCCTATATTATCTTTCTTTATTTAAAAGTCATATCTTCATTAATTTCGATTATATAATTTTAAATTATAATTTAACATAATATTATTAATAAAAAATTTTAGCTCACAGCGTCATATATATATCCACTCTATTCTAACTATTATTAGCGTCACATAAACATTGATTAATACAAAAACAAAAGGAAGAAATTATTTCTTTATCTTTCTTTTATCTTTTATCTTCTTTTATGATCCAAACAAATGAAATAATACAAATATTGTGCTTATAACTCGACTGTAGTGATGTGTAAATTGTGGTTACATCTATAAGTACATCGGGTCCATCTTTATTCCATTTCATATATATGTCTGAAGATTTTCGCCTTCGCTTTATGTGTTATTTATCCACTTTTACTTTTTTGATTACACTAGTTGCCAATGATGGAGACTGAAATAACTCTCTTCAAACATTGGTATGACTTCAAATTTGTCAACTTATTTCTGGTTACACGACTTAAGCAGATGAAGCAACTATAAAAGTACTTATGCCTAGTTTCAACAACAGCTTCGCTTCCTCATTGCATTGTTCTTTTCTTTCTAGCAACTAACTTCTCACGAGGGCATGGATCTGTTGGGAAAAAAAATATAGATCAATCGATTCTCCTGTAAGTTCTTCAAACAGGAACTATTTAATTTTTCCCTTCCACAGGTTAAAAGCAGATAAGTAATTAAGTAACAATAACAAAGGAATAAGAGATAGGGATAGAAAAACTTAACACCACAGGGATTATACTAGTTCACCCCCATCTTGGAGCTACGTCCAGTCTTCTGCGAAAAAGCAGGTTCAACTATAGTTAAGAATATTACAATGGAGATCTTACTCAAGATATTACTATCTTGCTTCTAAGCACCCTACAATGGCTACCTAGGATTACACAATTGGAAATACCCTCACTAAATCCACGAGATACAAACTTCTTTTTCACACACTGCCCACAACCACTCAAGTCTCTCTTATTTTGATTCTATACAAATGAAACATTAACAAAAGGGTTCTCAGATTAAATATCGCAATCCTAGGAAAACAATATTGTAATCCTTATAAGACAATAATATCCTACCCCTTATAGGAATTGGTAGTAGTGTCGAAAATTCTTTCCGTCGTATGACACGGGTCATCTGTTTTGACTCCATTATCCCAACAGGATCGATGAGCAAGCTACCTTAAAGTGATGAATTACGATAAGTTTTGAATAAAAATGACCACGACAACATGACCGATGGATCGGAATGGTTGATACTTAGGTCAAAAGGTTGCATGCAAGGCAATGACTGTAATTGGCACTCAAATGTATCTCTCACAATCTCTTGTCTCTCTCTAGAACGTACAGAAGCACATGCTGATTTGTGTAAAAAATGGGGAACCCTTTATCTGATGCATTAATCCACTACCATGACTCATCACCAATCCTCAAAATCCAACTTTCAAAAGTCTCTCAACCTTCCTTTTTTGAATTAAATGAACGAGCCACATTTCTTTTTCAGCAGCAAAAAAGCCCAAAAAAAAAACCCATTAAACAATATCTTATGGGCATCTTGCCTTGGTGGTAAAAATGACTTCTTTTCTGTGTTTTCTGGTCCAATCAGTAATGGGGCGTAAATAAAGCAGAGGTTTTTTTTTTATATAAAAATACTATTATTATATATGCAGAGATAAGAAATTAAAAAGATGCCCAAAATGGAGCAGTGCTGACGGTTAGGGTTTGCCAAAGGAATAAAGCTTGGCCGACCATTTGTCTGCTAAGGATAATAAAAAGTGACCAAACACAGTTTGCAACTTTACACTTTTTTTTTTTTTCATTAATGCCGTATATGTTACACATTTCATAGAAAGAATAAATTATTTTATTCCCAAAAATGTGGTTCAAGAATCCTACACCATTATATAATTTATGAATTTATATTTAGAATGATATGATATTGTCCACTTTAAACCTCGTTACTTCTATTTTAGTTTCATTCGAAAGGTCCGTACGAATTTGGATGTTGTTCCTCACTTATACGTGAGAGACTTTAATCGGATTAAAAAATTAAAAAGAAAAGGAAAAAAAGTTACTTTTCAATTTTTTTAGGAAGATTTTGCATGTGGATTCCACGTCCCACAGACGATGAGAGATGACTTTTTTTTTTCTTTTTTCCTTATATTTCCATACTATTTATTCTTTCTTTTATGACAAAATGATGTGAGCAAAACAAGGGTGTAGTGATAATAATAATTATTATCTGGCAGATAATATAGAATAATTAGAGGCATTTTGAAATAATAATAACATTATATTAAACGAATGGCATATTGCATGGCCTTTTTGCTTTCTACGTACATGAGAGAGAGAGCTATACATGAACAATTTAATTTATGGCTACACAAGAATCAAATGAAAGGCCATTTTACAACAATGAACACTAATTAAGAAATTAAAGTTAATAAATGAGGGCTTAATTAGCTTTGGGAGCTGATAATTTAAAGGTTTTTCTTGTTCTTCAATCTTCTAAAGCTTCCACTAATTTCCTCTAAAATGGTCTTCTCGTCAGAATAATCTGGATGCCAACCAGCAAATACACAAACATCCAATACACTAAGCTTTGATATTCCATTGCTGCTGTCTGGTTTTTTTTTTTCATTAAAGAAAAAAGAAACAGTAAAGTTAGAAGTAATCTGATTGACCATTACAAAAAGAGAAGTTTTTTGCTTTTGTTATATATATATATATATATTTCATACTCAGACCTCATTTCCATCTCTAAACTTTCATGTCTATTCCGTATATATATAGTCCATGTTAATGTCTGGATTCTCATATCTTAGGGTGTGTTTGGGAGTGATAGTAGAATGATCGATTTTGAAAAAAAAAACAATTTAAAGTGATTTTAAACTCTTCTAAAATCAATTTTTTAATTTGTCAACTTGATCGATGGAAAGAGAAGTGATTTTGACATCATCAGTACAGGGCCTATGATCAAAATGGTTGAGTTGTTTTAAAGTTAAGAGACTAAAATAGACATTTTGAAAGTTGAGTAATGAATAATCGATCGTTTGTTACCTTAGAGGCGGACGAAGAGAGAGAGATTGATGCAGAAGAGGTTGAAGAAGAACTCAACAAGGCAGAGAGGCCCACATTGTAAGCCATGGTTCCATCAGGTTGGTAGAGGCCATAGTTCCTCTCAGAGGTAGGACCAGGCTTCATGTCTTCATTAAAGAGAGCAAAAAGATAAACTTCAAGCCTCATATTTGGCCTTAGAGGAGTTCCTTCATTAGCCAATTGCCTCCTCAACAAATTCCTATTGTAAATGGCTGCATTCTCAGCTGTTGCTCCAATTTCATCATCATCTCCTTTTGAAGGCCACCCTGTCTCTGAAACCCTCACCTCAATCCCATCAAAACCCAATCTTGCCATTCCAAAAATCACTGCATCTACTTGAGCATACAACATATTGTCATAATTTAGCTTAGTGGAAGGGTCAACCATATAAGACATTGGATTTAAAAGAGCATAGTCCAAAGATATTTTATTGGGGTTATCTTTGTAAGCAAAATAAGGGTAAGCATTGATCCAAAATGGTGCCTTTGTGCTTGACAAGAACTGCAAAAACTGAGAAATGTAGGGCGAGACTTGGGTTTTGAAGCTACCAGCTGAAGGAGGGAAAGATTCCTCAAGAACAGCCAATGAAGTGGGAGTGGAGACATGAATGTAGGAGCCTAGCCCCAGCTGAGCCAGGGCGCTGTGGATGCTGATCATTGCCGGGACGAGATTCGCCATCAGGGTCGTGTCGTTCCCGGTGAATATCTCGTTCCCGACCGCGATCCCCGTGATCCTCGCCGCCGGGAAGTAGGGCTTGATGTGGGTGGCAACCCATTGGACTGCTTGTTGAGGGTCCATCAGCTGGCTTAGCATCTCATTCTCTATTGTCACAATAAGCTCCGTTTTGGAGTTGGCAAATGTGGCCAAAATCTGAGGGTTTGTGTCGTAAATTCTTACTTTGGAGATCTTAAGAGAAGTTAGCAATTCAAGAACTTTGTCCGGCGGTGGCAAATTATCTCCCACTTGCCCATAATTGATTCCTAGAGATTCAACTCCTGTATAAAACAAAATATATGTAACTAAAACACACAAAAATGACAAATTTGGAGATTCATGATCTCTCTATATATATTATACCTGAGAATGTGAGAGAAAATAAGAGAAAAATATGGATCATGGCAGTGAGAGAGGGAGAAAGTTAAGAAATTTTTGGTATGTTTGAGATGCTTTTGAAGGAATGTTTTGTGTAGAAGATTTTTGCATTGGGAATGTGGGTTGGATTCGGATGTAATAATGGGGTATATATAAAAGTGGGAAATTTGGTTTTATTTTTTTTTTCCTCTTTCCAATTTCTCACATCATGAATGGGGCCAATAAACGCTCTCTTTCTTCATATACAAGCAAAAGCCCTACCAAATCTCTCACTCTTACTATTTTAATTAATATACAGTACTAAACCCCAATACAAAAATGGTAGCTAGTGCCGAATCGAATCCTCAAAAAATGGATCAAATGTTAGTGAAAGTTAAGTCTCATCAATTACAAATATCATAATTAATTTGATTAAATTTCATAATATTTGGGTGGCTGTATCTAAAAAGAAACTATGATTAGAGGGGAAAAATAATAGATTCTTGCTTTGGAAGATACAAGGGAGAGTTTCTTAAAACCTAAAAAAGGATGAGAATATTTTATATAGTTTGTGGAAAATTGAAATGATTCAATCTCCAAAAAGAAGAGATTGTGTAATGTTTTTCATTATTTTAAATGATAGTGCACCTCATTACTATAGTTGACTTCCTTTAATTGGGTTCATTTAAAATTTGATGAGAGAGAGAGAGGGGAGAGAGAGATGAGTTGTCATATGATGCATGCATGCCCATTGGCCATCACATGGAAAAGGAATGGCAGAGAGAGACTTGAGATCGTGGTTTATGATATTGTTTTATGATATTTATGAAAGTGATATATGCATCTCATGACGTGAAAATAGTTATTAATTTCTATAGTATTAAATTACTATATCACTTTACGAGTTCAAGTACGTATGTGAGAAACATACAAAAGAGAGGAGACTGCTTAGATAAAAGCGTTCCAATTGAAAGAAATTATGACTATATCATAATTACAAAAGAGAGATGATTTAGAAGACGACCAAGAAGAGGCTAGAATCATTGGTTTGTTGAAAGTGCCAAAAATAACAGACCAAAGACTGCGTGGATAGTGGCACCGCATAAATAGATGATCCAGTGATTTAGAATGGTGAAAGCATAAGACGCACCAACTTAGATTAATGGTTAAAGTTGGATACCTTGTCGTAATTTGTCAGGGGCAGTATTGAAACCTTGATGGATAAGGCACCAAATGAAATAAAATTCCATTAATCTGTAAATAGTTTCAAGTATATATATTCTCCACCAAATGATTAAAGGTTTCAAATCCTCATTAAGCCTAAATTTTTAATATGGTTGAGATAATCCATAGAAAATTGTGGACAAAGGATGGCTATATTGAAAAAAAAAAAGTAGGCGCATCATTTTTTTGTACACGTAAAGAACAAAAGGAGAGCTTAATTAAGATCATTAGCCACACTCATTAATTAAATTATCAAGGTGGACTAATAGGGATTAAAAAACAAATTAAGGTGATGGAGTAATTGAACAGAGCAATGGTCGTTCAATTAATTAATGAGTGATGAGCTAAGAAAATTGAATATATTAATGAAAGTAGAAAGGTAAAATTAAAGAAAGTGGAATTCGTGCAAATGGGTCAAATTTAATAGATAAAGATGGTTGGAAGATTGGATTTTTTCATTAAATAATTGAATATTATTCATTATTAGTTGGTGGCCATATTTGAAGGGCTAGTGTTTTTAGAAAGTAATTTGCTTTTAATTAGCTTTGGATAATTTGGATAAGGATGTGGAAATTACAAAGCGAATACGGATGTGTAAAGTCCTTCGAATTTTGATAATACATTAACCCTTCAATTTCATATGGTCAAATAAAGTGTGCCATTATATATATGTCACATGTAGAATGAGATTATTTCCATATTAAATATACTCAAAGACCTAATAAAGGACAAGGGAAAAGAATCGAGTTATTGGTTGGGCTTTAATATTATGGCACCCGAGTAGAGGAAGAATTGCATATGAATGATTCGACACCACATTTAGAGATATATTTTTGAGATCACGCAAGCACGATTAAGGAAGATTTCAAAGAACAGCAAGGTTTTAAATATAATGTTGAGGTCTCAATTTTATAGAAATGTAATAGATATTTGTGAGAAAATTATAAAAATAAAAAATTCATAACAAATATTTAAAATAACAAATAAGCATGTTAAAATTTATTAATATTAATAATATGTCTATATATTTTGTTAATATTCTTTCATATTTTTGTCAACTTTTTTACGATACTATTGAAATTTCGAACCCATAAACATATGAAAATATGGACGGAAATGTCAACATGTAGATGGTAATTTAATATCCGAGTAGTAACAATATATACCAACAAAATATACCTTCTCTTTCGATGGTACAATCAATACTCTTGAGTTGTTCAGATGTAGTGTTAGATGATTTTATTATTTCTGACTTTTTAGGAGTTTGCATTGAAAAGAATAGGTTGGCAAAATGCAAATGAGGTCCCCCTGGGTGAAGCACTTTTACTTGAAATTTGGTGTGTAAAAAGGTAAAAGAAAAAAAGTTGGTTCAGATTTCTCTTGGTAAAGTTTATGGTGCAAATTTAAATTTGACCCATTCCTATCCATGGCCAACTCATCATCTCATTGCTTCAACTAATATGCATACTTTTTCTTATAACTAATAAAATATTTTTTAAGGTAATTTAAAAATTTATAGTTGTATTTTTTGGGTTAAATTTAAAAAAATTTCAAGACCAGAGAGTTTATTTAGAGTAAGAAGATGAGAGAGAAGTAATAATAAAGAAAAAATAGAGCTCAAAGTGTAGATACAAAAAATTGTGGAAGAAAGTATCTTTTTATATTAGCACAAGGTGAAAAACATTTACCAATATTTTGAAATTTCAAAACTTTTAAAATTTTATTATTAATTATAATATTATTAGTGAAAATCATTGGATTATTAAAAATTTTAATAATAAATATTTTTTCATATTTCAACTTTTAAATTCCATATTATGGTTGATAATTAATTAATTAACTATTATTAATAATTAATTTAATATTTATCATTAATTTTTATGGCATGCTTTGTAATTTCTAAATTGAAGAAAAGTATAATAGTCGAAAAATATTTTTCCAGCATCCTCATTTTAATATATTATAGATTTGCAATTGAGGACCAAATTTTACTAGTAATTAAGATAGTTAAAGAGAGATTTGCTTTAATTTTCATGCCTAAATATTCAACTCTTAATTTGGACAACTGAAAATAAAAAAGAAAAAAGAAAAATATCTTGAAAAGAAAAAACATGAGGTTGAGTTTCTTTATTTTAGTTCATTAATGCATATGCATTAAAATATCTTATCCACTTGAAATATATTCTTAGGATGAAATTATTTAAAACTAATAAATTTAAAGGAAGAAATCTAGTTGGATATGGTTCAAGTGTAAACATTGATAGAGTGAAAAGAAAAGTAACTAACAAGATCGGTTGTCGTATTTGAAAGGAAAAAAAAAGTGGCAAAACTAGGGTCTAGGGTCTTTGATATTTGTTAAAGAATGAATGGATGAATTAAATTTATCCATATTTAACTGCTTAAACTCTATTTATTATTACATTAAAGGAGAAAATATTTTGAGTTTCAATTCTTGCAACATTATTATACGTGAAATTTGGTCTCCTGAGATCTCGCTAAATTTGCACCAATCTTCTAAGTATGAAAGAGATCGACGTGATCTGCAAAACGGAATAACACTACGACCGGTGTGGTTTTGACCACACGGGCTCCGATGCTTAAGTTAGTATCAGAGAAGTCTGGTGAGGAGAGTAGGAGTAGAGTAGGAAGTTTAGACATACTTCTAGGATTTGACTTACTCCCTTATTTATAGAGGTTGAATCCTAATCTCCCTAGGGTTTATAGAAGTTGAACCATAATATCTTTAAGAAATTTGGACTTCTGGACCCATGTGTTTCGTCGTGGATCTAATGTCGGATCAAGGGTCGAGATCAGGTAGGCACAAGTATCGAAAGTTGAACTAGGGTTCTTGGCCTTTTGGCCGAGAACACCTTGGAGCCGAGGCCTGGTTGGCGCCAGCCACGGGTCGGTTCAGATTGGCCCAAGCCGACGGTCTTCGACGATTCTCCTTCTGTCGCTTCGTCCATTCTGTATTTTTCTTCCTATAACACACGTGATAAGAAGTATTAATAAATTAAATGAATTGGAGATTCAGAATCATAACTTAATAAGGTTAAATTTTTTGATGTAGTGATAGTATAATAAACAGTACCAACTAAAGAGTTATTAGGATATTTGAAGACGGGACAATGAGCCAACTTTGTTGAAAGGGGTCAATTATAAACTCTCCTCTTCCTTCTTTTTCTATCATTTAAAGGTGGAGAGAAAGAGAAAGTGAGCGAGATTCATACGATAAAAGAAAAGAAGATTTCTTCTTTTTCAATTTACAAAGAGCATTCTTTTTTTTAGCTAAAAAGCAAATTTTGGTGTAAAAAGATGAAGTAACATTTGAAAAACTAATAAAGCTTCACATTTAGAAAGTTAACAACATGTATATGCAAAGAATGGACATTTCACATGCCTTTGTTGCAGCCTCTAAAGACAATATGCATGCTAATTTTCTTTAACAAAAATAGAACTTTTTCTTTTCCTGTTTTGCCCCCAAAATTAAAACCTACATTAATTTGAAAGGGGGAAACCCCAATATTCCATATTTGGGTTTGGTGTGGGAAGGGAAAAATTGCCTAATTATTTTAGGGATTTGGATATATGATGATAAGAGATAAGCTAATGGAAAAGGGGATATGAAAAGCAAGATTGGTTATTTGTTTTGGCCAATAAAGTTTTTATTTGTGGGTTTTTTTATGATAAGAATACAACCTCCCAACTTCCAATTACTATTTTTCTAAAGTTGCCACGTGGGCTCCACGTCATGGGCGTGATTTTTGGGGCCCAATTAAATTCTAATTAAAAGGCTAGAGGCCGTAGATTTAAGAAAGAAGAAAAGTATACTTTAATTTTGTTATTAGAATTGAGAAGGTCATTTTTTACGGTGGTTGTGTTATTTGAAACATATATATATAACTCGCAAACTATTACTTCAACTTTTAAATTAATTATTTCAAATTAAAAAAAAACTTTTAAATTAAGGAAGTGATTAAGCTAATTAATTATTTTTAATTTTTGGATTTTATGTTTTTGAAAAATATAGTTATTTAATAACTTTTTCACTTAACAAAAAAGAAAAAATATATATATATATATGTCTGTGTATAGATTTAGATTTTTTAAAAGTAGTACTCCCCCGTGTAATATGTATTTCTCTAACTTTATATTTGATTCAAGAACTAAAAACAAATACTTTCTAAAAAAAGTATTATAATTTGATATTAAAATACTTGTTATTAAACAATCAGTATCGATGGTTTATTGGTCCCTAGACTGATTAGAGGAAAATGAGAGAGAATGAGTTCAAAATCTAAATGGTTCAACATCTATAGATTTTTCTATTAAGAGCATTTTTATTTTGATTCCTTTAAAAGAATTGTATATATATAACTATTATGAAATATCAAAAATTGTTTAACAAGAGAGAATGTTAACAGTAAAAACTTTTTAGACATAATAATTTGAATCTTCTTAAATTAGTAGTAGTAATGTAGCATGAAGTCTCACGATGACTACTATGATTAAGGAGATTATTAAAAAAAATTCAAACAAGACCTTATATCATTACATATATATATTAAATTTGTGTTTATATCTTGTGTTAGACTCCTAAGTCACCTTGATCGTTGAGTTCGTTGGACTCGAAGTTCGGTCCAAACTCAAGTTTTATGGGCCTCAACCACTATTTCGACCGAGCTTGGATTTGGATCAACTACTAAAACCTAAGTTCATTGCTCAATCTATGGGTTTTAGATGGCTTTTTCATGTCAAGTTAATTAGATCCGACTTTAATTGTCTTCTCTTTAAAAAAATGGTATAAATTTTTTTTGTTATATTTGTACTTTTAAAATTTCAATTTATTTTAAAAAAATAAATTGTATTACTAGATTTATATAAAAAAAAATTTAAGAGATACGAGAGTAACAATAAAAAAATAATACTAAGTACAAATTAATTGTAGGTTAATAACTAAAAACAAGCACTTCTAAAAAAAGTATTATAATTTGATATTAAAATACTCGTTATTAAACAAAATTCGACTTATGGGTGGCTCATTGGTTCCTGGGCCGATTAAAGTAAAGTGAGAGAGAATGTGTTTAAATCTAAATGGTTAAACATCGAGAGATTTTTCTATTAAAAACATTTTTATTTTGGTTCATTTAAACAAATGGTATATAACTATAAACAAGTACTTCTAAAAACACTTTATATTTATGAATTTAGTAGAATGAAGAATAAACCACGGAGCAAGAACACATTGTAATCTTCATTAATTGATCAAGAGTACAGTAAACCCTTTACATAGAAGGGCTATACAACAAATTACTAACAGCTCAAGTACTGATTTTGCAACTAATAACAGAAAAATAAACTGATATAAACTGTAGTCAGTGTGCTATCTTAATAATATTTGATTTAATAACTATTAAAAACACTTTATAATTGATTTATAAAATAATGAGAAAATTTAGCGAGCATAACTTCGCGATAATTGACATATATCTTCATGTGAGTTGGATCTCCTACCTCGTATATTGTACTTAAAAGAAATTTATATTAATAATCAATATTAGTTTGGCCCGCTTGATATTTAAACCTTTTATTAAATGATTCTTTTGAAAAGAGATAAAGAGTTGGGAATCAGAAAAATTAATTAGAAGTTAAATATATATTTTTTATGTAATGGATCACAAATTTGAAATCCAAATATAGAACGAAAAAATTAAATATAATAATTTAAATAAGAAAAACAAATCTAATTGAATAAAAAAAAAGTAAAATCTGAGAATTCGTAAAATTTGAAAAACACAAGCGGAAATATAGTTTCTAACACGAGTCAAGGAAGACAAAGGCATGTACTGAAATGGGCTTTAATTGGGCCTTACGATAGAATTGGTCCAAAGTCACCCGTCGGGGTCAGCGCGTAGATGAGCAGTGGCACGTGTGAAATGGACGTCCACTTATTTTAAATAATCAAGAAAAAGCAATGTGACCACACGTCATTTTGTTTTGCATGCATTTATTACGTCAAAAACATTATCACTACACCACACAATCTAGTTTATTTATTTATTGTTTTCATACAACATGTCCATTAATTTAAAATGTCAATAGTAAGGTGGAGTTCGTATATTTATTTTATACAATTTTTTTTTAGTTTAATCATGGAAGAGGGGAGCTCCAGACTAGTGATATTTTAGATATTCAAATATCTTATTTGAATTTAAGTTTATATATATAGATATAGATATATATATATATATATATATATATATATATATTATATGAATTTAACCAATTGTAATGTACTTGCCTCTTAAATTAAAAGTCGTTCTTTGTCGGGTTAGTAAGAATATTACGTAATGTTTTTGTTTTTGTTTTATTGTTGGGTTAAAAATGGGAAGGAATAATGGAATGATAAATTATTTTAAATTCTCTCATTATAGTTTCATTTTTATATTAACATCTGATTGATTTTTGTTAGTTTAGTTACTAAATTTGTTTCAATTTTAATGAGAAAGACTCCTTTCATTCACTAGTTCAAATTTTAACTACGTTGAAAGAGGGGATTTATTTAAAATTAAAAAAAATGAGTCAAAATTTTTAGATGATATAAAAATAAAATTATTTTCGAGAAATATTGGAATACTACACCTAAATATTTTTTTAACAAATTTGTTTTCTTTATTTCACCCCTTGTGTTTTTTTTTTCCTCGATAAAGCCCCTTTTCCGTATTTTCTTCACTGACCATGAAAGTGAAACCACATTATACTAGAGATTTTTTTATCATAGCTTGATTGTTTAATTAAATGATTTTGGTTAAGTATAGAATTTGTGTTAAAAAATTTACAAAATTAGTAACCAAATTCGGAACAATGGAAATGAGAAGAGAGAACGGTGACAAGCTAAAGAACAATAGTAATTCGGAAGGAGGTGTCACTCAAAAAAATGATGGGGAATATTACAAGCTGAGCACTGAGAAAATATATATATATTCTGGAAGGAAAATAGAAAAAAAAAAAATCTAATTATCAGCCCAAATCCAGTCTAAATCCTGGACGGAAGGGAGGTTGAATTTGAGCAAGCGATCCAAGTCTTTAAACGACATGGTGTGCAGATCAAACGGCGTCGTAGTGGCGGTGGTTTGAATAATGGTCTGATTGGCCGCCGCCGAGTCCAAATCCCGGCGCCGCCTCTTGGTGGTGTCTCCTGCCGGGAACGATGTGTCGGGCAGGGCGGAGGAGGACCGCTTGGCGTTGCCGGTGAGGCTCTGGACGACGGACTTGAAGTTCGACACGTCGGTCTGGACGTGGTGGTACTCGATTAGCACCACCTTCACTGGGGCTGATTTCGCCATAATTTTGAATAATAACAACAAAAATAATAATAATTGTGAGACTGAGAGTATTTGTTTTCTGCCTTTCTTTTTTCTTTTTATATATATARAGAGAGATTTTAGAGGTAGCAGGAGTTGACCGTTTGAAAAAGTGGAGAGACGGAGACCGAGTCAAAGGAAGCGCGCCATAAACTAACCGAGTCTTTGATTCGTCGTCGTTTTGATGCATGATTGATTCATTATGAGGTCTCGCACGAAACTACAAATATTACCACATGCAATCCAACCACGACTTGGCACTAAACTTGTTATCCATAATAAATGCATCTCTTCTCCACCACTCTAACCACTCCTTTTTCTTACTTTGACTTTTCTTTTTCTTTGGTTAAATTAAAAAAACAATTACCCAAAATAAATTTTGTCATTTATTTAAAAGATATCCATGTCATTTCAAAAGTTTCGATACTATATTTGACTTTTCGTAAACGATGCATTTGAGCAAACACCTATTAATATTTAGAACGAAAAGTTTGATATGCTGCAATTAGGTGGAAACTAATTTGCTTAGATTAAATCTAAAAAGAAGAGACGTGAAAAAATGTGTCATTTTTAAAAGGGAGATTAAGACAAAATTGGGTAGGTGAGTTTAGGACTAAATTCTGTCAGATCAACTTTCTCTTCAAAATATATTAAAGGATGTTTGTTCAAAATTGATTTTTGAAACATTTACGAAAGGAATGGTAATATTAAAATTTGTGAAATGATAGGGGTAATTTTTTTTTAAACAAATGGTAAATTCAAAGGTGTATTTTGTAATTTAGTATTTTTTGTTTCTTTGATATAAAGTGTATGCTTAGATTACAACTTTTACTTTTTCCTTACATCTAGCCGACATAAACAAGTCTTCATGGGATAACTATAAATATCTAATAGATTTTTTAATTTTTAATTTTGTGTCTAACATGTTCCTTAGTTTTAATTTATTAGAGGTCTAATGTGTTCCTCAACTTTTAATTGTATCTTGTAGGTCTTGTACCTTTTAACTTTAAAAATGTTTAAAATTTTCAAATTTACGTCTAATAGGTCATTAAAATTTTCAATTTTGTATCTAATAAATTTCTCACTTTTAAAAGGTGTTTAATAGATGTTCAAACTTTCATTTTTTTGCCAAATAGGTCTGTCTCTTCGACATCTTTTGCAATTCATGAATTTTTTGGATACAAAATTAAAAGGTCACAGTTTTGTTTGACAAAAAATTCAAAATTGTGTCTAATTGGTTCATGAATTTTAAAAATGGTCGAATAAGTAAAAAATTCAAGGAGACTATAATAACTGACTATACATTATTAATTTATTAAAAACAAGATAAAGATAAAATAAATGAAATAAACTTTAAATTCTATGGACTAAAATAATATTTTAAAAATGTAAGGACAAAAAAAAATGGAATTCATACTTTATTTTTATTATTAGCAGAGTATAGTTTAATTTATTTACTGATTCTTCTGGTGTTATTTTTTTATTGTTTTCTAGAGAGGATGTTTTTGCCACGCAAAAAGACCTCTTTTTTTTTATTTAAAAAAACAAACTTTTCGTGGCTGGTTCTTTTTGTAAATAAATATAATAATGATGATGATACGAGTGCTTCAAATTAGGCGAGAATAAAAATTAAAAAAAAAAAGGTCGAAAGAAAGGTGGTGGAAATATTTGATGAAATGGTTGGAGTTGGTCTGGTGATTCAATTTAGAACACTTTAGTACTTTAGAATACATTCTTATATGATAATAAAGGGGTTAAATAATTGAGATTCAAAATTCCAAGCATTTAATATTGCTCAAAATTCAGATTTTAATTTTTTATTCTTATATATTTCTTTTGCATTCAACAGCGTGGGGTGGGATTTGAACAAGTTGGAAAAATTCAAAGAAATATATCTTCATATATGTCTCTTACATTTCTCTTACATTGTAAAAGCGAGAATTCTTAGTCATCGAAGGACATTCAAATTGACGTCCAACCTTAATTTCACACACGCATGCATATATATATATATATATATATATATATATATATATATATATATTATTTTTTTCTTTTTCTTTTTAGTATAACAATGTGGAGATATGGAGAATCGAACTTCCGATCTCGAAAGGAGTACATGTCTATCACTTAACTATACTCATATTGACAATTTGTTCTCTTTAAAAGTCATTGTAGACAGGACAAATAAAAAGACTATGAAATGAGATTTTATTTCAATGACACATAAGATTTTGCAAGTCATCCTAATGGTTGAAAAAAAGTGGACAAGATCTTAGAGCATTATTGTAATTGAAAATAGATAGAAGATTAGGGTTAATTAAAACATTAAGTTAAATGCATTTTATTTAGCACAAATTCCCACCAAGTATTAATTCAAACATTACGTCACCACGTAACGCCCATCATGAGCCAACATAAATGCATTTTGTTGATTTTAACCCCAAAAAATTGAAAAAAAAACGAAGAAAATTAAAACTCAATAAGGCTAAGTAGTTTGAGTTGCACATGGGTTGAATTCTCATAATCAAAACACACCCTATGATGTGTTTTTGTCTTTCCTCAAGGTCAGACATTTATAATGAGAAGAAAAAGGGCAGATGGGGCCAAGGCAGACTTGCTAGGCAAACATCTCCATCACACCAAGTCAATAATTTGAAACTTCTGTTTATGGTGCAAGAAATTCAATACCTTGTACTCATGGGGGCTTCTCAAAGTAGCTGCTGCTCCCTATTGACCACAAGACTAGTTCTCCCTTTTGACAGAGTGATGCCCAATTCATCTCAGTTGACAGTCTCTGCCTTCCATTGAAGCTCTAAAGAAGCTCAAAGGAAACTCATCTCAGTCCCTGCCATCACATATAACACAATTAAGCTTTCAAGAAACCCAAAGAAAACTCGTTTCAGTCCCTGCCGTCACATATAACACAGTTAAGCTTGAAGAAGATCAAAAGAAACTCATCTCAGTCCCTGTCATCACATATAACACGGTTAAGCTCAAAGGAAACTCATCTCAATCTCTGCCATCACATGTAATGCAATACAGTCAAGTCTTACCAGGGTGCTAGGCAGGTTATTAGGTCGAATCTCCAAGATCACGTATAACACAACGGATTAGGTCGTAGCAGAGTTAAGAAAACTCATCTAAGTTAAGCTTTGATTGCCATCAGATGTAGCACAGTTAAGTAGGAATTTGTGTACATGGGATGATCATTTAGCAAGCAAGATGAAAGGAGAAGTGAAAACATTTCTAAGAAATTTCCTACTGCGCATATGTCTGCCAATAGAACTCAGCTTCAGTAGTAAACCAGTGAAATTATTTATGCTGAACTGAGCTAGCACTGGTAAGTTTAAGCTCCAACACTCTAAAAGCAATACACGAGATAAGATATAAGCATTTATATACTCCGAAGTCTGAGCTTATGTGTCTATTCCATACATTCTAGTAAGACAAATTTCACTTCTAATTGAAAAGGATATACATGACAAGTGGAAAAGATATCCAAATTCGAAAAAATGAGAAACAAAACAAAACCAGAGATTTTTACATTGCAATCGTTGACCATTCTTGAAGTGGCAATTCAAGAACCGGCGATCAGCAAACAGTTCCAAACATAAATCTTCAATTCTACAGTCGGATTACGATTTCACAAGCATAAACAACCTTTACGAGATCGGAAACGCATTATCCGTTAAATACGAAGAAAGAAGAGGATGGAAATCGAATCAAACGGCCTTTACGAGATCGGAAGAGGTATAAGATGGATGAGAAGCGTTGGAATCATGAAGATCTGGAGCGAGATCGGCGTTGGGATTAAGAGGAGCGCGAATGTTGGAGACTTCATCATCTGGATCATAATCGGGATTGAGAGAGCGATCTATGGCGTCGCGTCCTTTCTCAAGGCAAGGCTTGCAGGCGATCTCGATGGTGATCCATCCGAGTACCACCGCTCCGATTGCGATCACCGCCGTCGTTATTGCCGCCATTCCGATTCCGATTCCGATTCCGATTACGATTCTGCTTCCGCCTCTCTTTTCTCTTTCACTCTCTCCGCTGGGAAAACAAAAAGAAACAATCAATAGAATCTTATTGGGCGAACGCCATGTGAGGCCCAAATTTTGGTTAGGCCTTGAACACAGGAGATATCTCTTCCCAATTATTGGGCTTCCGTGTTGTTAGGCCCTATTAGGCCTTTTTCTCTTTAGGGCGCAACTGAAATAAAGCCCAACTAACATATTAAGCCCAAGCTTGTGGCCCAATTTAAAACCCATGCGAGGGCTGAGCGGCTTCAGAGTTCAGCCCCAAACAAAGTTCTACGAAGAGAGGTAAGATTTTGGTTATTGTATTTTTAAAAGGGGCTATTTTGGTACATTCATTTTATTTTTTATTTTAGTGTTCAATTACAATTTTATCACAATACTATACTCAATATATAAACTTTTACAGAATGCAGTCATAATACATTTTTTAAAAAGTATATCGACCAAATTAGAGGTTTCAACAGTACAAGACTAAAATGACTAAAATGATATTTAAACCAATTTGTTCCATTTTGTCGATATCTTTAATCAATAAATTCAATTAGTGAGCTAAATATTCCATTTTAATATTCAAAGTAAGATATCTTTATATAAAAGGATTTAACTTTTTTGTAACATACCCTAAATGACATAAAATAAATATTTATGTATGAAAATATTATTACTTTTTTTTTTCCAAAAAGGTCACAAAAGGATTAGTTTGCAATTTATGTCCTTTGTAAAATTTTAAATCTAATGCTATATATATAAAGGTATATTCCTTTTGTACTATTTTTGTAATTTTCTTTTTTTTTTCTTTCTTTTTCAGTTTAAGGATCTTGAGGTAGTAATTTTTAATAAAAGATTATTAAAATTTATAGGTGAGGCGATCTGTTAGGTATATGATTTAAGTTATTAAGAAATTGTCAAGCTAAACAATAAAGCTTTATTACCATTTTTTAAGTAGATGGTTCGATTTTCCACCGTAATTATTGGATTAAAAAAAGTTATAAAAGACGTTTAAGAACTAAACTACTTTAGAGGCGACTTATTTTTTAAATAAATGAAAATAATATTTGGGAGAAAAAACATGGATTTAAATTCAGTAATTTCAGGAACATGATTGTAATCTATATCATAACTATTCATCAAATCTGAAAACATGAATCAAAATTAATACTTTAAAACAAGTTCAAAATTTTAAATAGAAAAWTTAATTAAAAGAAGTATTCGACTACTATAAACGTTTTTAATACATGAAAATTTCACAAAATTTTATTCTAAAAAAAGAACTTTTTTTTTAATAAAAACAATTCTCAAACTAACACTACTTTTTCTGTACTGAAAATAAAAATCAAACTAAAATTTTGACTTTATTCAAGTCACAAGAATATTCTTATTTCTTACATGCATGATCATTGATATATAAGTGAGATACAACATTTTTATGAGTATAAAATCTTTTAAGTGAAATTAAAAATAAAGTTACGAAGGCTTAATTATTTCAAAAGTAGACAATATGTCATACCATTATAAAATCATTTTATAAATTATTTATATCTAGGTAAAAACAAAATAAAAATTGAAACTGAACTCAAATTTTATTTTCGATTCAGTTCGGTTTTCGGTTTTGAATGAATATTTTTATAAACCGAACCGACCCGAACAATAACGGATCGGTTTGAATTTTCACGTCGGTTCGAATTCTTTCACTCCTAATAAAATGTATAGACGGTCTATTGTCCCTAACAAGTATTATCAAAGTTATGCCTCTAACTGAACTATAGAATGATCAATATCCTCTAGACTACAGTAGTCTGACTCTCTCCTTTAGTCTATTTGGTTGGAGCGTAATAATCGCACTTTCTCAAATTCATCAAGATCCCTTGCCAATCTAATTTAGAAAGATATCAAGATCTTAGCATCATTCTTGGTCCTCAACATCCCCACTTTTTTGTAATTATGATATTTTAACATTTTTTTAAATGGGAGTGTTTTCTCATTATTCCCTCCCTCGTATATTTTTCACATACTGTAGAATAAAATGGTGTCATCCCTTTTTTTTAAAAAAAAAAGAATCTATAACTTATCCATTATTCGTCTCGATAGAATCTTTGGATGCTTAGGCAGATACAATGTGTAAAGCTATAGAAGGCTTATGTCCAATATCATGCCATTAGTAAGAATATGAAAAGGCTCCGTTATATAAACTTTAGTATACTTTATAAAACTATATATTACATCCACCATTTGGTTGAATAAGTTCTCTAGATTATAATGGAATTTATGTTGGAATCATCCTAGGAATTAGAAAATGCATGCCATGTGATGTTCTCGATTGGATTAAGATAGTTTTCACTTGGTTCCAAAAAAGATTTAAATTAAATTAAAAAGCATTTTTTTTTAGTACCAAACTCCATTTTCCCACCTTTTTCGTCACGCAAATTACTGAAGATATTACCATAATTTCAAACCATAATAATGGACAGTTTTTGGTACAGGCAAAAACATTAAACACTTTGATTGCGACAACTTCTTCATGTAACATATATTTGTCACCATCTAAATTGCTTTTTTTTCCTCTCTCTCTCTCCCACTAACTCCTTGATTATTATTATTATTATTATTTTCCTTTCACGTGTAAAGAATATTGTTATGTTCATACTTCACAGTTCACAGTCGTCCAAAAACAGTACAACTTTAGCAGCCATAATGCTGTTTTTGAATCATCTAAAACAAACAAACTTTTACAAGTAGGTGCGTGTGAATGAGAAAGATTCATTCACCTCTCTTTAAAGTATACGAATTTGCTATATTTGACTCTTTAAATTATACAAATTTGTTATTTCGTTTCAAATTAATATAGCTTCTAGTCCTTCTAATATTAGGAATGATCGAGTTGGTGCATATACAGCGACATCATCAACTTTCCTTCTACTAAATTATAGATTTAAAAATATACAATGTTCGATATCCAAATATCGTCATACATTAGTTAGAAATAGAGAAGATCTTTAGTGTGTGTGTATATATATAAACATAACCAATGATGCAAGACTTCTTAAGATGGTAGCCAACTATACGGGATTTAAATCCAATGTTAAGATAGACTAATATCCAACCTAAAAAGATAAGCTACCTAACAAATGTTCATAATATGCACGAGCTATTATGTTCGTTGCCAATTAATTTTGAGATAGAACCTCATGGATCTTGATACGGTAACAAAGCTCAACAAGTCGACTAAAATTGATGAGCCAACCAGAGTCGCCGTCTTAAAGGGACATATCAAGGATCCCACGTTAAAAAGATAATAGTACCAGGTTTATAAACCAATCCAGAAGCAGTGACTATAATTTCTTTTTTAGGAAAAATGATTAGATAAGGAAAAACCCACAAAATATTTTGAGTAAACGTGTGGAATTACATCACCAATTAGGCTTAAAACACAAACCCATAAAAGAAATTACACTAAGAAATATGAGTGGAAGTATGAGTTGGAGTTTAGGGAACAATCATATATAAATGTAAATGTGTGTGGATGTGAGTTTTGTGGAAGTGGGCAAGTCAGGGTGGTGACGTGGTCACTAACTTTCCAACAATTTTATAACAAAAATATTTTCAAAAAAGGGCTAACTTATGAAGCACTTTGGGGTGGGATTTGACTGTTTTTTCGGATGCTGAAATATGCAAAATTTAATTTAATTTCCACCTTATGATATATTAATTAATGTATATTTTTTATGTGGGTTTTGGTTGACATTTTTGCCAACTTGTTTGTTCCATAGACCTTGGCATCCAATTAATTATCTCTTTATTTTCTTCTTTTTCTCTCCTTCCATCCCAAAATGGACCTTATTTAATTTGTCTCTTGTTTATTAAATTCTAATTTATTTTGCCAAACATTGTTATCTTTTTATGGGTTACCGTCTAGACTTGGATTTCTACTCGAGTGTTATCTTTTTTTTCTTTGGAAAATCATAATCACGATTAAAGGCCACCGTCCATTTGCATACATAATAATAATGTCTTACTTTTTTCTAGCTACAAATTAATTAAAATATTATTCATTTTCTAACCCTCAATTTCTTTGTCCCAAACTTCACGCATCCATTTACAGAAGGAGAAAATTGTGAATTCAATGGTAATGAATATGACATATTTAGAGTTATTGACAGTGGAAAAGCATCCAAGTAAATTGATTCTAATTCTAGAATATAAAGAAAAAGAAAAGGGAAACCTAAATCTATGCACTTAATTAAAAAAATATATCAATAGGTTAAATGAATTTGGATTCCTTTTTAGTTATAGTAGCAATACTAAACTACAACAACAGCAAGAAATGATCTTCTTTAGCCAAAGTACAATAGTGATCGGGTTCACATTATGTTGAGTAGGAAATGACAAAAAAGTTAGAAGCCACGTATTTTTGTCGAGGATCTTACATGGAAAAGATATGGAACGTGTGACAATGTTTATAAGATAAATTGACTACTCCTATGGGGTGAGGATCGAACTCACAATCTTTTGATTGGAGATATATATCAATTACCGATATGCTACCTTTAGCTTTTCTCCTCCCCTTTTATCTCTCCTTATACCTGCTCACTTCCTCATTTTTCTCTCCTCTGCAATGCTTCATTATTTTTTATCTCTCTTTTTATTTATTTTTATTTTCATATCACAAAATCTCAAGTAATTCTCTTATTAATTTGTCTTTTTTCTATTTATTATATTTTCTTTTATATTTAAAAAACATGAGGAAAAAAATAAACAAAAAGATAAATTTTTTTCAAAGTTCATTTTTATACCGTATGTAGTTTTGAATTATTACAAAAAAAAATACCATGTTTTGTTTGTTGCAAGGAGAAAACTGTAAGAATCTTTTTATATAACAATGGAAAAAAATATTTTTTTGAAACATAGATACAGCAAAAAGATTAAATACAATAAATTTAGAAAAAGTATATAGTCCATTTGATTTAAAAAAATACAGTAAGAGATAAAAATAAATGAAGACGAGGTATTGGAGAAGAGAGAAACATGTGAGAGATGAGATGTCATAGGAAGAGAGAAAAAATGTAAGAGAAAAAAAAAAGGAGATATTGATATTTAATAAAATAATAAAAAAAAACAAAAGAATCATATGTTATTATTCAACCACAGGAAGGCAAGGAGCACAATATTCCTGAACCTTCGAGAGCGAAGCTTTCTCAAAAAATTTAATATAACATTTGTCTAAATAACGCGTATAACCTATTAATTCATTCTAAAATAATTGACAAAATTCTAACGGCTACCTCCGAGGTAGCCCAAATGATTTAGATGGATTCTCCTTAAATATATGTACCAGAATCGAATCAAATTAAACTCGAGTTCTCTCTCAAGATTTCAAATCAAACTAAAACACACAAGAACAAAATTATACATAATATTTCAATGTTTTTGTTCTTAATTGGAACCCTAGCATTACTGCTGGATTTTAACGGTGGAGATTGGTCCCTGATAAACATTTGTTTGATCTTCATCCAAAATACTTCATTAATAATATTCTCTTCCAATCCAAAACTGTCGTCTAAATGTCTGGTTCTATGCATCGGGACATCAAGAAACGCCTGTCTGAAAGACCAAACAACCTCAAAAACGTGGAAAATTTTTCTCCAAATACTAAAAATTAACAAACCCACTTTCACTAGAGAGAGAGACTGCAGAGAGATTATTAACAGCAAGAAATTATAACGTGAAAGACTCAAACTTTTGAATATGCGTGGTCTGTTGAAACACAAATACTAAAACAATTACCTCGTATTAGATTATGTTATGTTTAGAGTGTCCTAAATGTTCCTTTTTAGATAAAAACCCTAATGACTTTAGATTATATGTTACAATTTTTTATATATATGATATTATTTTATGTAATCTGGAGAGGAGAGCATGTGCAAATTAATCAAACAAAATCTCATCAGAATCTTGCCGGTCGTCTTTAATTTTTGTGTGATTGAAATTGTGGTTGTGTTTTTTTTGGGACATAAGTCTAAAGTTGGATGGATCATTTTTCTATTAAAAATATCGGTCAAATATTTAACACTTTTATACCTAACTCTTGGAATTACATGAGAAAATTCTTTCCTTTTTCTAGAAAACATGGACTCCCTACAATAACAATCCCATTTTAATAATATATAGGTAGGGTAAAATTATATATCAAAGTTATTGAAGTGATCAACAAGATTATTTGTTAATTAGTGATCTAAATATTAACATAAAGTTAATAATAAATAATTAATTAGTGGCTTTAATTAATGGGGGTGCTTTGAGAGGCTTGGTGGATATGGCAGTTGGTAGTTGATTTCTGGTCAGCCAATTCAGTTAGACAACCTCCTCCAATTATTAGTCCTAATTATATCAATTCATATTATTAAACGATTTTTAATTAAGTATAGATAAAGAAAGAGAGAGAAAGATTAGGACCACATGATTTGCATCCCAATACCCATACACCATGTTTCAATTACAATTGATGCTCTTATTAGTTAAAATAAACAATTCATAAATTTATAGGGGAGAATTCAATTTTATAATCAAGTTACCTAACTTTGGGTTTTCCCTTAATATAACTTAATTACCCACCAATTAAGATTAAAGAAATCTAAGCTGATTGTTTATTGGATATGCTAAACTAAACCGCGTATTAACCGCACATATCACCAAAATCCAAATAATTGATATGTGGGGTGGGAATTCGAACTTCCTACTTTTAGACAATGATATATGTCTACATAAATTTAGCTATGTTTTAGTTGACTCATCATAATTAATTAAACAAAGTCAAAAGTGTTATGTTTTAAACGGAGGATTCAAGAAATTTAGGTTTAGAACAAATATAGGATAAATATATAATATGTTTTAGTTTTTTCTTTTTTTATTTAGTATGTATTGTTTAAAAAGTTTCAATTTAGTCTCTTACGATGGGTAAGTCTTAAAATTAAATAATGATAAACTTATGTGATATAATATTTATAGTTAATTGACAAAAATTAAGAGGAGGAAAATTTCCCTTGAAAAGAAGAACTCAAAATTTCTACCCATTGCTTAGAAATGTAAAGGAGCAATTAAAAACTTTAGAAAAAGTGTGGAGACCGAGCTGAAACAGTATCGTTGGTTTCTGCAATTGAATCTTGTTTGACAACTCCTCCCAAACAACGTAGATGGCTTAGAAAGTCAACCTCACCCTAAGCTCGACTCGCATACCACCTCCTATGATATTTCATCCAATGAGTTATTTTTTCTAGATCATGAAAGACCTTATTAACTCCATTTTTAATTAATGGCTAAAACAATAACATAGTTTAATTTAATTTAATTTAGTGATGATAATATGGAGTAGAGTAACAATAATAATCCTTAAAAAAAACATATTGAGGCATATTTAAAAAGTAGAGTTGAATTAAATGCACAAAGATTTGCATATATTCTCTCATGTGCAACCCAATGAACATTGGAAAAAAGACAACATAATTAAGCTGTTAATGTGATCTTAACCACTAAAAAAACCCATGTTACTTGAGATTGCAAGAATCTTGCATATATATCTTAGTAGGAAGCACATTGTCCTATTCTTAACAATCAATAATTATGTTTAATTACGACCGAATTATAAACTTAATTATAAAAACCATTCGTGAGATAATCGATCTCTGTCCATTAAAAATAACTAAGACATTTGGGATACAATGTGAAATCAAAACTTTGGACTGATAAAAAAAATTGGAATAATATTCAATGAAAAGGGTCAAGAGATAATCGATTATATGATTGAAAAGTATATATTGAAGATATGTTACCTTTTTCGAGCATATAGTTGCATTATTTGGTGACCATATACATTGTAATACAAATTTTATATATATGTCAGATATTATTCATTACTTTTGCCCCAATCTTGCTTTAATTCATGAATCTTTCTTCTTCTTTTTTTTATTTTCTTTCTTTTTCTTGTGCCTTTGGATCTTGACTGTTTTTCATTTCCTTTTTGTCTATTGATATATGAATAATAATTATCAGAAAATAATAAACAGTCCAATTTAAAGAGCCACAAAACCTGTTCAAACATTTAAATCTTATAATTTTTAGATCTATCAACTCGTTTATTCCTCCTAGTTATTGCTAAATTTGCTACATTAGCTAGATTTATAACCTAGTATACTTGTGTTCCAAACCAATATATTGAGTTTTGTTATGAAATTTGAAAAACACTCTACATTACACAATATAAAATTTTGGTTAAATTATAAGGTTATGAACTTTTATATAGTTTCTTCATGTAGGGTCTCAAATTGATATCATACAAAAATTTGGAAAAAAACATCCATTCTTTGAGACCATCAAGGTGTGCTCAAAGCGTGAACGAAAACGCCCCGAGTACAAGTCATGAACTTTTATATAGTTGTGTGTCCACTAGACCTATAAATTTAAAAAAATGTCTATTATAAACCTTTAAATTATTAATGTTCGGTCCAATAATTAAGTTTTTTAACTTTTTAAACCACTCTATATCAGAGCCAGGTTTCGATCCTGGGACCTGTGGGTTATGGGCCCACCACGCTTCCGCTGCGCCACTCTGATATGTCTATTAATTTCAATATTTAAGGTTTAAAAACCTCTATTAAATACTTGTTAACGCGCAAAGATGTATTGGATCTAATTATTGAAGTTAAAAAACCAAAGTTCGTAATTCAACCTAAAATTTTAATTATAATGAAATTCATAACATGTATGAGATGTGAAAGTTTAAATATCAAAACATAAATATTTAAAATAAATATCTAAACACCTTAATAATAAATAATTCATAGACCAAAATAAATTTGAACATTTTTTTATTTAATCTTTGACATAAATTTGATTATGAATTTTTTTTTTTTTTTGGGTCAGTGGTGGAGGCAAATGAAATGTATTATTTTGGGAAACAATGGTGCAGTCCATGTGCGCCAACGGCTAACCACCACAATAACCACCATCTTAATATATATTTAATTTAATTAAACAACACATAATCATGCATTAACTTTTTTGATTACTTCATCAATGAGAACACCCATTTTCTTAATATTATATTTAATCTCTTCTCTCTCTCTCTTTTGTTTATTTATTTATTTTGATTTAAATAAGATTTTGAGTGCAAAGCATGTGGTGCTTTTTGCCCTATGGGTCATCAACATATTTGTTGGTTAAATATATGTTTGTGTTGTTTATCCATTTCCATTAAATTATAAACTCAATTTTAGCCTTATCCAAGGTAGTGGTTTTAGCATTAAAATCTCACCCCCATAATGCTAAAAAAAACCCCATAGCTATATATTTTCTTTTTCCTTTCTTTAAGAAAACACTAGTTAAAATTTGTTCCAAGTGTCGATGTGGGAAATTTGTTTGAATCTGATTGGTTGGTTTCTTTGTCTCTATCAAGACAACATATATATAAATATAATCGAAGAGTTGCTGAGAGAAGGACGATGATTTTTATTATTATTGTCAAATGAAGTGTCGTTTCCACTCACAGAGATTATATTAGTGGGAACTGTAGAACTCTTAATTTTCATTTTTCTGTTAACCAATGAAAAAATTGATGTCTCCAATGTGTGCATGGGAAGAATTAATGGTGTGGGCAGTTGTTGAAAGGAAAAGAAAAGATGGTCCAACCAACAAAATTAATTGAACATGATAATCTTCTGTTAAATTAATAATGTTACTGAGTAATTATTTTTTGCACGTATAAGGATTTGTTTGTGTTTGTGTTGTGTGGGAGACAAGAAGTTGTAGTTGAACAAACTTTGTCGAGAAAACCAGACCAGAAAACAGTGAAGGGATTGTTCATTATTTCGCATGTTGTTTTGTTATATTTGATGTCATAAAAGCTGTGAGAGATAGAGACCTCATTTCGGGTCATTTGTGTTTCTTCAATGTTTTAGACATATTGAGGTTGTTGTTCTTGTACATTCAAGTATGATAGTTTGATTTTGATTTTGATTTCCGAGATGTCGAATTGTTGATTTGTTTAATTACGACTTCGGTTCGTCTAATGAGTACGTTTAGACTCCTTAATTTCAATTTGGTTGCAAAGATAGAAGTTTCGATTTAGTCCTATAACTTGAATATGGGTGGTTGAAAATTATTCAATAAATCCTCCATTTTCATTTCGCTTCTGTAGATGGATAAACAATTGAAAAATATCTAAACATTCTATCTCTCATTAATTGTACTGTGAAAGTTATTTTTATAGATTCTAATATAATTTGACCATATAATTAAGTTTCAATAAAATATATAAGATTTTAAATTCTTAAAAGTAATATAATATATAATACGAAATAAAATAAAATCTAAGAAGTCTCGTTGGCCCGAACAGATCAATCTAGTATGCGTAATGATGGTGAATATCTTAATAAGACGAACTATGTTGTGTGGTTTGTTTCGGAGCAAAATTTCAATCTCTTTCCAGCAATATTTAATATCTTCAAAATCTTGTACAATATCTTCACCGACCTGAATTTTTTTCTCTACATCAAATAATATTAACTTCGAACATTGACAATGTCAATAAAATGTCTAGAACATGTTGAATATTTTCTTGGCCTTACCCTAGCAAGGGAGGGCAATAGCTATCCATCTCAATCATATCATGTGGTATTTGTTGTCTTTAATGTTTACAAATGAAAAAAAAAAATGTCTTGAGAAATATATAGTAAGTACTATTTTCATTAATACTTTTCTCTGTAATTATAAATATATTATTTGGTATTCACCGTTCTATTAATGGTCATTTCTTATGGCAGTTTTACATAATTAATAAATATATTTTTTGATATTCATCATTTTATTTTAGGAAATAGGTGCTCTTTTTTTATGCATTTACGTATTTGCTAAATATATTGTTTTGTATTATATTCACCATTCTATAATAGTATTAGAAATTTCTCTCTATCACGAGATATTATTGTCTTTAGTGTTTAGAAATGACAAAAATATATTTTGGAAAAATATCTAGTTGGTATACGTTTCTTTTATTAATATTGAGCTATGTAATTAATAAATATATGATTTTATATTCACCATTATGTTTCTCAACCATGTGGTCTCGAAGATTGAATTTCGCTGCCAACCTTAGGAGCCGACTTTTAGTGAAGATCTGCTCATATATGTTGTATTGTTTGTCTTACATATTTATACAAATGAAAAAATACATATATTCTGAGAACAGATATCTAGTAGGCATTCATTTCATTAATAGTCAACTATATAATTAATAAATATGTCATTTAAGTCAATAAAGCACATATACCTACGACTAAAAAGTCATGAGTTCGAATATTCACCCCACATTTTGTACTCAAAAGAAATATATATATTATTTAATGAATTCATCATTTTACCAAATCATTATAAATTCTCTCTTTCTACCTATAATATTTGTTGTCTTTAATGTTTAAAAATGTCATTTTTATAGTAGTATTGGAAAGTTTTTCTCTCTACTCACCCTGAAATATTTGTTGTCTTTAATGTATAGAAATGTGTTTCTATATATATCATATGTGAATTTCATTTGATGCCTAGTGAGAAACACAGGTACTTTTGACACATCGGGGACGATGATTGACAAGCCAAGTGGGGCTGCCTCTTCACATGCCCTTCCTCCAACTCTCCCTGTTTGTTCTTCCAACTTGTCTCTCTTTCTTCTTTTTTCTCTTTTTATATCTGTGAGTGTCTAGACGAGTTTGTGTACGCCTCAACTAATTTTACAGGACAACCACCTGACCCTACAACATTTGTTACCAAAAAAACACATTTAAATTACTAATTATTACGGTATCCTATGGCCACATAAGATTTGGACTCATTCCCTCTCAATTAACTCTACCCTTTTGGACCAATGAGCCACCTACGAAGGTTTTCCAACTCGTCCCCATTTTCTCACCTCACTTAATCAAAAGAAAGAAAACACACACACTGTTCTTTTAATCCATTCTACTAAACCCTAATCTAAACCACCAAAACCCACAAAAAAACAAAAAAAAAATCATGRGCCATTTCTTGATAAACACTAAATCACTCCCGAGTAAGCTAATACCAAAAATCCTTATTATTTCTCAAATTCAAACCTTAATGTGAGCACGGATTCTCTGGTTATAGGAAAGTAAAGCTAAATAGTAAGATAAAGATTGAATCACTGAGACGGGGCGAATCTTCTGTATGAATACTGGATTGAGATAAAGATCATATTTTTGGTGCCGGAATGTGCAAAAAGGAAGGGAAAAAAAAGATTTCAAAACATATAATATATTGAATCGAAAAGATCAGAGAAAAAAAGGAAATTTAAAGTAGTTGATTCCAATTATTTGATAACGTTGGTTGATGAAGAGAGAGAGAGAGAGAGACATTGGACAGATGGATGAGCCTAAGAATGTTGGATTGTTTAGAGAAGAATCCTATGGCACAAAATGAGAAGCATTTCTTTATCAAACCCTATCTATTTTATTTATTCTTCTTTTAAATTCATCAACATCACTGTTCATGTCCTTCCTTTGAGTCATCCATGACAATAGGAATATATTTTTTAATTTATATAACTCACACAATTTCTTTATATGTATATATCCTTATTCCAAAAAAAAAAAAATATCGCACACAATATTTTTATAATGGCAAATGTAGAATTCAACTTGTCTTCTCTCCCGTTTCTTTGGCATATTAGGATCTAGCTTCTTATCATAAAGATAAAAGAGATAAAATGATGTGAAATGCGTCTGAAATTGTTGCATCATGGTATGATCTATATGGTCAAAGTATCGTTTTTAAAATAAAAAATGAGACATTGTATTATTTTATCTGGAGTTAAAATATAGTTTTTGTCCCGAAAATTTATTTTAGTTTTATCGTTGATTTTAGACTAACTTTAAAGTTAGAGCGATTAAACTGTTAATATAGTTGGTGGTTAGATATAAATTAGAAGATGTTAATATAGGATAGGTTTGCCAATAAATAAAGACAATACTTTGCCTTATTATTATAAAAATCGTAAGGGTACCTAATTAGTTTAATTATATATAGACTTTTAACTCTCACCTGAAATTAGGGGAAAGATGGAATATTTTTCAAAGATCATCTTCTATTTAGTTTAGTTTAAATAATTAATAATTAATTGTATTAAACTAAGACCTAATTCTTGATCTTTAATTTAATTAGACACACTATATTTTTATATATAATTTAAACATTAAATTAGTTAAAGGTATGAAAGTCGAGTCCATTAATTTATTCACTTATTATTTTAATGTGTAGACAGCATATCATAATCATGTGTAACCCTATAAAACTTTGACACGTTAGCCAATAAAAACAATATAATCTCTTACTACTAACCTCATAATTATTTTGTTTATGGCTTTTTCTTTTTCTTTTTCTCTTCTTTTAACAAATAAACATGTTAACTAACTTCTTATTTCGTAATCTATTTCATAAACGTATTTTTAAAATCTTTGGGGTCCTTTCGGAATAAGTTCTCTTTTGTTTTCTTTTTCTTTTTCTCCATCGCCTTGTCAATAGATAATAATATATCAAAAATGAATCAATTTTCGCAATTTAAAGATTTTGAGTAACATATGTATTTCATCCAATTAAAAGATAAAATATTTTCAACCCAATTAATAAAATGTATGTTGATGGTAGAAATAATAAATTCAAACTAAAGACCCAATAACCAACACGTGCACAATCGATACTATCATATTTAATTAGAAACGATACTTCTGTACAAAACAAAGTAAAAATAGAGTAGAGAATTGTACAAAGTAAAAATAGAATAGAGAATAAGACACGAGATGATTACAGTAGTTTGATCACATAGCCTACCTCCCCTTGCAAGATGAGTATTTTTATTCTCTATTGCATATCAGTTCATCGAACCATTACCAACAAAGCCAATTGTCAAATCACTTTCATTTTTTATGGTCCGGCCGTCGTAGGCAACAGTGTCGTCCGTTCGGTGATGGACCGCAATAAAAAATAAATAAATAATAAATAATATATATATATATGTGTGTGTGTGTGTGTGTGTGTGTTTTTAATTTGGTTTTGTTTTTAATTCTAGACAATTGGATTGGCAATGGGGACCTCTACAGAAATCAACTTGAATGTTACTGTCACTATAAATATGACACAAATTCCTTGTCATTATTATTTGTGAAAATTACAATTTATAAAAAAATCTTATGGATTTCTATCTCGATTTACGAAAAATAAAATAAATTCACAACCAATTAATGTTTTGATACGACACTAAAAGGTTCGAGTTGCTTATATATATAATGTAGGGACGTTAAAAATAAAATAAATTTATCCACTTCTTATGTTCATTAATAACCGTCCTTAAAATTCACCTTTGGTTGTTATTTGACCATTATTTTGTCTCTAAAATTTTCTCTATCCATTTAATATATTATTTACAAAAGAACTTTATGATATTGTAATGACAATATAAATATACATGTCGTGGTAAGAAAAGTTAGAGAATTAAAGAAAAACAATCTGTTAGAAAAAATTGAATGTTTAAAAAAGTTAGACATGTCGTGGTTAAATGTTTTTACAACGAAGATTCACTCTGTACCCTTTTTATGGGAAAAAATTGGAAATTAAAGGAAAAGAGAAAGAAAGAAGTAAACTAGATTTTAACTAATAATCAATTAGCAAAATATTTGGCCATCTACTGGAAACTATTTTTAATTTTGTGAAAACGAAAAGGTAAAATACCGTGTAGTAAATAAAATAAAATAATTGGGGTAAAGTGGGCAGTGGAAGCTTCATTTTGTCCAACAGTCAGTACGTAGGAGAGAGGGTCCATTAGTTGCTAATTATGAAATTAAAATATTGCTTTTACCAAATTAATAATTAAAAGAAAAAAGTAGGGAAAGACGATGGTCGTGAGGATTACTTAAATTAATATAATTTGTATTAAACGTTAAACCCCACTTATTTTATAGTAATAAAAAGGGTTATTAAAATAAGTAAATAAGTTAGAGAATGCGGTGGTGTGGCTGTGGCTGTGGCCTGTGGATATCTTATGTAAAGTGGGCCCCATCGAGCCAAGTGATGTGACCAAGATTTCGTGGTTCAAACGGCGGGCACAAAATGGCCACGTGGGTGCGGCGTGACGCCTAAGAGGTCCAAACGCAAGTTCCTCCCGTAAAAACAACATTACATCAGGAAATTTATTATCAAAATCGAATTTTATTCACGATCTTTTAATTGAAAATATACATTTTAATACCAACAAAAATAAAAAAGATAAAAGGTGGGTTGAAACATGCAATACTTCCCTGCCCCTATTTAATTTCCTGTCTCTGCAAAATTGTCTACGAAATTTTGTGTCAATTGGGACGAGGATTCTCCATGAAAATTTTCTCAGGTTCTTTTTTTAATTATTTTTCAATAAATAAATATTTTTTAAGAAATTTTTCTTAATTTCTAAAATCTAATTCTCTAATATATAATATTATTATTTTTTTAGGATAATATAATTATTTTTGTTCCCAATCTCCACATTTAGGTGGTGGGAAAAATTTTTGTCCATCCCCATCTCGCAGGACGGCTTCATGGAAAAAATGAAGACATTTTAGATGATGGTCTAATTTAGTATTATCCGCATTCAAATATGCTTAACTATAAAATTGTGCCATAAATTAGTGATGATAACATAACTTATACGTTAGTGATTAGGTTAAAAAAAGAAATATAGTATGAGAATGGCAATCCCCAACTCCCAAGTGCCTTTTGCACAAAACAACCACGTGGTGTTGTGTAAGATGTCTGAAGTGGACCTCTCTTTCATCACCGCCCCACTCTATTTATACCTCATTTTCTCTCCCTTTCCCCTCCAAATACCCCCCCTCTCTAAATTCTTCATTTAATTCCTCTTTCTTCCCTTCAAATTTCTAGTCACTGAGTCTTAAAGCCTCGCCCATGGCGGCTTCTCCACTGCCACCTCCCAACTCCACTTGCTGGGGCTTCTCCCAATCTCACTCTCAATCCCAATTTCAGTTCCCCTCTTCTTCTTCCTCTTATTCTTCATCAATCTGTAATTGGAAGAGGCAGCGCCCCAATAATCATAAACGCAGCATTATTATTCAGTCTGCGCTTCACTCTCCCTCTGTTCTTCATTTCCCCAATCAGAATTACCACAACAAATTGAGCAGTCTCAGAGAAGACCAAGATAAACCCATTAAAGACCCTAATTGGAATTTCTTTCAGAAAGCTGCGGCTATGGCCTTCGACGTGGTCGAATCCGCCTTAATTTCCAAAGAACTCCAGCATCCACTTCCCAAAACCGCCGACCCACGAGTTCAGATCTCCGGCAATTTCGCTCCCGTCCCGGAGCACCCGGTGAAGCACAACCTTACGGTCGCCGGAACCATTCCCGACTGCATTAACGGCGTCTACCTCCG
>NW_019104529.1:208228-218499 GCF_001995035.1 Momordica charantia
ATATCCGTGAGTGTCCGGACCAGCTTACACGCACTTCGACTAGTCTCACGAGACAGCCGCCTGATGCTACAACATTTGGTACTGAAAAGCATATAGGAATTACTAATTCCTGAAGTAGGTGGTCATCATAAGGTTTAAACTCATTCCCTCTTTTTGATTCGGGGATATAATTCTCCAGATAAGTGTGCAGTACCTATCCGGTTATAAATAAATAGCGGTAGGAGCTTATTACATGATAAATAAAATTCCAAAAGTTACACGTGTAGTACAGTAAGAGGCTGAGAATAATGAACAAATAATTGCAATACTTATTGAGTTGCACTGACAGCACTTGAGGAAACACCCGAGTACTGGGCTTTACATTACCTATAATCCTTATGTTGTGGCATATAATTCACTCATGTAATGCAATGGGAGAAAAATCAGGAGTGAATCTTTTTATTTTTTTATTTTTATTAATTTTTTTAAAGTTTGTCATATTAAACCTATAATCCTTATCTTGTGGCTCCTTTCATATGTACCCTGCGCTGCTCTTAGAATGGAGTAGGGCTAGTTAAAATAGTGACATTCTCCATCTCCCTGGTCCATCATATTTATATCATAGAAGAAGATATCATACATCACATTATGCATTTTCAGTCAAATAAGAGAAGGAAAATTTTAGAAACATTCTTCATATTATAAAAGTGGGTGGGTAAAGGATCTTTAGGACATGGAACAATTTTGGTTCAGCTCTGGATTTGTGATTCTGCTCTTAATTCTACGTTAGGTATTATTATTACCACTATCATTATCACTATTTTGGTTTTGACGATGATAATAAAATTCCTTTTAAAAATGTAGGTTCAATTGTAACCATAAGCATTTTCTTCTAAATGCCATTTGCTAGATGCATGACGTGCAATGACATGTAGCTCCTAATCCCCATCAAACTGCCAATGAATTGGTTACTGTAGTTTTTCTTGTCATCACCTGTTCATCATATTGTTAACAGTTGTAAAAATAATTTCAGGATATGCTTGGGAATTGGAGTATCAAAGCAAGTGCTCCTGGTGATTATTTATATGTGGCAATCTCAGTTCAGCACCCCGAACTTGGTGACTACTTTTCTGCCACTTTGAAAGTGAAAAGAGTGTCCTCACCTTTTGGATCCGATCACTCAAGATTCTTTTACCTAATGCCTCACAAAGTCGCAATATGGATATACTGGCATGTAAGTGCACTCGTGTTACTTTTGAAGTTGTTATTAGCTGTAGCCTGTCGTCAACTGCTTACTGTTCATGTCGTATTCCAAATCCAGTGAACAATTCTCTTATCTAGAACCATTTGATTAATTGGAACATCCCGTTCACGCATTTATCTTAATTGAAAGAAGATGCTTTTCATTGATGTAGAGAAAGTTTAAATGTAAAAGGTCTATACTCCTATTAAGAATTAACGGAAAAAGAAAACGACAGTTAGCATTAATTGCAAAAGAAGAACAGTTACGAAAAGATTTATCGAGAGAGCACCAACAAATCAAGGAAATTTGCCAAATCTTGAACTTCCTCCCATCATCTATTGTGGTAAATCCGATAGTTACTTTCCGGCCATAAATCCCAAGATAATGTTTGATGGGATCTTCAACTTTCTTTTAAGTTTGATTGCCCACAAAAGTTGCCATTTGTTGTTTTTAGCTGAGAAATCAAGGGCCCATTAAAGGAATGTTTGCAAGTGATTGCACACCAAAGTTGTCATTTTTTAAAATTACTTGTATATCATGGTAGGGATAAATGATTTTGACAATGATAAAAGTGATTTTGGTCCACGCATTTTATAATGATATACAAGTGATTTTAGAAAACGGTAAAAGTCACTCAAAAATATCCCAACACTTCCTGCTTAAAGGACACGAGAATACATTTCCTTTGTATTCTCTCCATTTTATTTAGCTCTTCAAGGCACACCAACCAGCAAAAGAACATACTCTTTTGGCCCTTTTATCTTTTTAAATTCAAAGAGCAAGGTTTCCTGTAACGGGGAGTTGATAGTGGTACCAGTTAAAATGAAGTTACGAACATAGTGATTTGACTGAAAATTCACCCCGATTGTTCAAGTGTCAAACCCATTGACATATCAACTGTCTTCAACCCAAACCCAATCCAGTAGCTCCAGAGGGCAGCAAAAATTATTGAACTCTATTTCATTGAGGTTTCTTTTTGACGAGATTTTACAATAATTGATAACATCTCCAACGCCTCGCTTATTGTAGCCCCCAGGAACAATTAGACAGCAAAGAGAAGGGAATTTCTGTTCCAGCGGTCAGCTAACCACCTATCTTTTCAGAAATAGTCGTTAGCAAGTTTGATAGTGGTGAAGTCGTCTATTAAACCCTTGATTTTTCACTTGTAGACCTACTCCTCTTTATCTTTCCCATTCAAATTTGAAATAACTTCTTGTCAGAAATTCGTTGCGTTGGAAATCTTCAAATCCACTTGACCATGGTCAACATTAGATTTCTCTTCCTCACATTATCAATGTCTATAACTTCTCCGGTTAGAGGTTGAGAAGGAGCTCCAATTGATCAGATGGCTATACCCTTTCCCACCTTGTTGCCGCCCATTGGGAGTCTCTCTTTTTTCTTTTTAGAAAGTAGTACCCACCTTACTCGAAATCCGGAAGATAGACATAAAGTAAGCACTAACGCGAGAAATTTATAAATATGTGGTCTTTGTTGTCACGTCATTGCGTATGAGAAACTGAATAGGGTATATTTGCATTCTATGATCCACTCATTTCTTTTCATGTCCACTGAGTTCGGAATGAATAATGATGCTTGAATGTGCACTATTTAACACTTGCAAGGCTTGGAGATGTATGTCCTTATGCTAGGCAGGGGTTAACCTAGAAGATGTAAACCCTTGACCATTTGGTTGAATCCTGGTGCCATAAGGGACAACCTTAGGGGAGTCCTTTGCAAGTTTTATGGGGAGGGCTTTTGGACTTTTGTTTGAATGAAACCTTTGTATGCTTAATTCCCAAAAAGGATAGGGCTAGGAGGGTCAAGGACTTTAGGTCTGTTAGCCTGGTTACGAGCGTTTATAAAATCCTTGCTAAGGTCTTGTTGATAGGTTAAGAAAAGTCCTCCCTAGTACAATATCATATGCCTAAGGTGCCTTTATTTCTGGTAGACAAATTTTGGACTAATCCCTCGTGGGATCATAGCTAACAAGGCCATTGAGGATTATAAAGTCGTAAAGGTGTTATCTTTAAAATTTATTTTGATAAAGCTTACGGTCATATGAATTGAGATTTCTTAGACAAAGTCCTCGGAAAGAAGGGATTAGGACACTTAGGTGTTCTATCTTGGTTAATGGAAAGTCGGTCTGAGACAAGGTCACCCCTTCTCTCCTTCGAGAAGAGTGGAGGATAACATTTTAGAAGGTTTTTCAAATAGGGAAGGATAGGTTAGTTCTATCCCACCTCCGAAACAGAAGAAGCGGCTTGTGATCGTCCCGGATAGGAGGGATTTCTACTTTTGGGCTCCAATCCTGCAAATCATTTTTCCTTTATTTGGTGGATTCCTCCCCCTCCCGCCCCTGCTTTTTCTTTGATTTGGAAGGTTGAGATTATCAAGAAGGTAAATTTTTTTGCTTGACAGGTTTTATATGGTCACATCTCTCTTTGGGCTTTTGTGTTCAAAGGTTCTTGTAATTGCTCTTTAGGTCAGATCTTGTTTGATTGGAATCTGTTCTTTTAGTTTGGCTTCTTTTGCTGGGTTGTCATTTTGATGTTATTCTTTCATTTGTCTTTATGAAAACTCCGTTTTTCATCCCAAAAAAAGAATAATAAAAAATTGTGAGAAACAATATTGAATCACAATAAAGTATTTTATACATCAGGTCAAATACTTTGAGACAAGGAAAATTTATAAAATGTGCTGCATGTAGTTTGCAAAATTAGATACATGGATATGCCATATGATATAAAATCTGAAATTGGCGCAGATATCCTAATCCTATGTGATTCCTAGGTCCTCCAATCCAATATCCTCTTCACTCTCTCTTTATGTTTGTTTCTCATCTCCAGGCTTTCAAATTATGGTGGAAAGGTGTGCATTTTATTCAACATCCAAGGTATACTAACCCTTCATACAAGACAGATGCTACAACTCGTGATCAAGAACTTCAATGCTGCAAGGGAATTGGAACTGGATCAACCAACAACAAACACCAAGAATTCGAAAGAGGAAAAGAAATAGACCTTAGTGACAGAAATTATGCATCTCGTGAGTTCACTTGGACCAATTCCAAATGGCCTTGGGCTTGATACTGCTGGAGGTAAAGTTATGTAAAAATATAATTTGTGTTCTCCATAATGTTTTCAATATACCGGTTTCCCCTATCTGGGTCCGTGATGTGTTCTCTGTAAGAGTGTCTCGGAAGACCTCGATCATTTGTTGTGGATTTGCTAGTTTGCGCAGGATTTATAGCATCGTTTCTTTATGTGTTTTGGATTGTCTTGGGTCCGTGCTAGGGATTATAGGGGCTAGGAGGGAGGAGGTGCTTTTACCCTCCCCTCGTGACAAGGGTCATTTTTCGTGGTAGGCTTGTTTTTTGGCTACCTTATGGGGTATTTGGTTGGAAAGGAATCATAGACTGTTTAGGGGGTGGAGAAGTATGTGGATTATGTTTGGGATATTATTAGATTTAACACTTCGATATGGTGCTCCGTTTCTAAATTCTTTTGTAATTATCCGCTAGGCCTTATTCTTTTGGATTGGAGTCCTTTTCTTTATGGGGTTTCCTCCTTCAGGGTTGTTGTTCTTTAGGCCCTTTTTGTTGTTCTTGTACTTATTTTCATTTCTCTCAATGAAAGTGTTGTTTCATATAAAAAAAAAAGTTTTCAATATACCTGTGGACCAGCACAATACATTCCAACAAGTCGGGAAAAGACTTTCTAAATGGAGTTAAAGAACTTGGGATCGTCGTTCTTTTCCTTAAAGATTGAGATGAGATGAGTTGATGTCGGTTGATGGTGTGAAAACACTTCAATTCCAAAAACTATTGACAGGTTCTTCCATGGTTGAGTTAAAAATATGCAATTTATTTAACATTACCTAGTGACAGGTTCTTCCATGGTTTAGTTGAAATATGCAATTTATTTAACATTACATCTCAGGTAAAGGAAAAATTACAAATTTAGAACTGGTAGGTTGGGATTGGTTATTATTGTTATTTTTTTCATAATGGAACAAATGATTGAACATCCAACCTCAAAGGAAGGCCAAGATGCCTTAACTGGAGAGCTTAGTTGAAAACTTTAATTTAGTTCTCATAGTTTGAGCTTAGTTTTAATTTGTTGTTTATGGTCTATTGACTAATGTCCTTGAATCAGTTTTTACTTAGTTCTAAATTTTAGTACAATTAGTCAACATGCTAGTTTATTGTCATGTAAATAAAAGACGTACCATGCATTTTATATTGTAATATCTTGTAATGGTAAGGATGGTTCTGTGATGTTTCATCAAACTATACAGATGCAAGTGAAACTTTTTTTTTTTTTTTTTGAGATAGATGCAAGTGAAACTTTTAAAACCACAAACTAAATTAAACTCATGTTCAAGGGTTAAATTTGAATTAGAGAGATCAAATTTAAATTGAGCTCAAATTTTGGCACTTAATTTCATAATTTTTTAGTACAATGATTAAATTATGATCCATGACATAGTGAGATAAAGCATGAAACTCGTGGGTTCATTAAATACCTTGATATTACTTTTTTGTTTCTGAAATTAATAACCTCATGTTACATTCTAGAGTTTTGAAAATCCAATTTTCTTATAAAGAGTTTTACTCTATCAAAGTTTTTTAATACGTCATATTTATTGATGAGTTCATCATCAAACCATTTTGATTTTATGGTTTTCCCATAATTATTTTATTTTATCAAATCTTCATGAACATTATTATTATTATTATTATTATTATTATTATTATTATTATTATTATTATTATTATTATTTACTTTTTTAGATAAGAGGGTTTGAACCTTGGATGTAAAACATTATTATTTTTACTTCTTATAAAAAACTATTAGAAATTTTTTTCTCATGTTGCATATTCTCTCTCTTTTTTCCTTTTTCATATTCAAGTTCTTATCTTCTTAATGAAATTTGATAATACGCATTCAAGAAAAAAGTGTAATTTGATAATAAAAAATTAATTAAGAACAAATAAAATACAAATAATATTAATAATAATTACATTGTGTTGTGTTGAGAAGAAAGAACAAGACAATGATCCAGAAGTTTAAATTATAATTCTATAGAGCTTTTGAAACCGTCAATTCCTTCAAACCTTTCGTTAAATTTTAAAAAATAGAAAAATGGTAAGTTGACAAAATTGTACAAACATGGCAACAATTAGCAAGAAAGAACTTTCTAAACAAGAGAGAGAGAAAAAAATCATGACTTTGAAATTGTGAAAGACTAAAAAAATATTCATAAAAAATATGTTGGCATTAAAAAACAAAAATTGAAATGTAAATATAAATATAAAAATTCCGTTTTATCGTTTTTTGGTGAGAAGAGCAATAAGCAGAAATAAAACGAGGAAAGAATAAAGTAAAGCTACCGAACGGCCAAAAAATGAGCCAAGTCGCACGTGGAACAGTCGCTCACATTTTTGTGGGGCCCACTTCAACTGAAAATTGTGGGGTCCACTTGTTTTTGCAAAATGGGGCCTCGGCCTCTAAGGCTTCATTTTATTCGGCCTTTCTTTTTAGGATGCCCTCTGTCTTCACTTTACAAATTACACCCTACCAAATTATTTCTTCCCACCAAACACGGCCTTATTTTTTAAATATTTCATGCATCGTCCTTTCTACCAACTTTTTTATTTACCAGTGAGCAACACATACGATGCACATAGAATTTATTATTTTATTACTATTATTTTAGAAACAGTTTTGTCATTCAAATCGGATTTATCTACCTCGATTTCTCTAGTTCTATATCTCATTCTAGAAAATTGGAATTTGTAAATGTGGAAAGAAAATATTTGGAAATCAAGAGGTCGGGTGGGATGGAGATGGGAGGGGGAGAGAGAATTTGAAGATTTTATAAACATATTTAAACACATCATCCTCGAGAAAACGAATTTTGTCAATTTGGCGAGGTTTATTACAATTTTTTTACATAAAAATACCATTGAGATTTTTTTCATGTATTAAAGACAAAATCGGGTTATGTGGCACGTGGTCGACTAAAATTTTGACATTTGTTAGGTTTTTTGTTTTTTTAATTTTTCACTCAAGAAAATATCTAATCTCCTATTCTTCTCTTTATTCATATAGATTATTTTTATATAAGCTTGCATAAGACACCTATAATCATCTTAAAGTTTCATAGTTTCATCGATCTCCACTTTACTAGATAATCTCGAGAATTCCAATTTCTCCTATTAATTAAAAGAATAGATATTAATCATGAAAGTCAATAGATAAAACCATGGATATAATATAACTAGTAAAAGAAATTTTATGGAACCAAGAACAAGCACTAATTTATTTCCATGATAGATAAATCAACAAAATTGAAGCTATTAATTTATTTTTGAAATAATTACTTAAATTTATTACTTCGGCAGAATAAATAAACTTTCTAACTTAAAAAAATATGTAATAAATAAATTGTAAAGAGGAATGGTAATATTGGTTGGAATTAATTAATTAAGTATTCAATAATCCAGTATTTGTGCTTTGCCTAAAAATATTAGAGCCACGTGCTTTGTGCATACCACCAAATATTTCTAACTAACCATACAATATGCGCACGTGAAGTTTTAATTATCAAACCAATTAGTGCTCTATCTTCTTGTGGAAAGTTTAATTGGCAAAAAGTATTTAATTTTAGAACAATCAATTAATTATAATTATTGTTGCAGCTAATAGGAAAAAAAAATATACCAAAAAGACATCTTTCTTTCTATTATATTAGACAAATCACGTGTCCGGCAAAGTTTCGTAGGATTAAACTATTTACCTATTTCGTTATCTCCTGTCACAAATTCTGTTATCATAGAATGATTTCATTCCTCAAAAATTAACTGAATTTTATTATCATAGACTCATTTCATTCATCAAAATTAAAGAAGAGACGATAATAGTAAAGGATCATTTGTTTGATGTTAATATTTAAACCGTTTAATAGATTTGTTGGGTCAAATTTAATCTATAAATTATAATACCTAGAAGCTTTTAGAAAACGAGAAATAGTTACAAAAACATGTAATTTTTTATTTATTTATTTTTAGTACAACATTTTGGGTGCGGGATCGAACTCACAACCTCTCAGTTTGGAGATATATACCAATTACAGTTGAGCTAGCAAAACATGTAAATTAAAAAAAAAAAAAAGACAGAAAGAGATGAGCTGAAATAGTAATAATTTCCAAGAGTGACACTTTAGAATTACATCATAAAAAACTAATATGAATCCTTATAAACTTTAAAAGTCAGAAAATTCAAGATAAATGGGGTCAAGATATTGGGCTCAAAGTTAGGCACCCAAATGATGAAGAGTGAGTATTGCAATATTTTCCCCCGCATGATTTGCACGTGCTACTCTCAAGAATATCTTACCCTTGTAGTTTAATCCTATATATGTAAAATATGAATGTGGAATACAAAACATATCTTATAAGATATTTACAACCAAAGTGCAATTATTGACTCTATAAAACACGTGTAGGAGTAACGTGTAGCTGAAGAATGAATGAGTACTACGTTTGAGCATAAAATTGACTCAAACTTGTCAAGATTTTCCATAAAAATTTATTTGTAAAAGATAAATGAGCACTCCAACGTTCGAGTCAGTATAAATCTCACTCTTAAATTAATATAGAGATTCACGCGTACCTGATGATCAATTTACCTTAAGTGTTTATAGGTAGCTAATGACTAGATTATAACTACTCACGATATCTCATCCGAAAATGACAGAGCAATATGCAAAGTAGTGACAAGTTGATGGTTAATTAAAGGCAATATTTTCAAACTCCCATGTCTAAACTCCCAAAATCGCTATAGACGATGTTAGTTTATTTAAGTTCAAACTTTTCAGGTAAGGTCTCGTGTCGACTTGTGCATAACAAAGGTTTTCAAGTCCCTAGCATATTATAATTAATAAAATAACCTCTCTATTATTTTTTAATAAGTTTAGAAAAGTAGATAATATTATGATTTCTACTCCTATATTAGTGTAGAAATTATTTTATGCATAAAATGTCATCCTTGAGGATAGAAAATAAGAGAATGGGAGGGGAGATAATGGAAAAGAAAAACGTGTAATATAATAATATTATACTATTTATTTGGGGGACTTATAATTTATAATTTTTATGGATTGAATGTGGCTATTTAATGGATGTATCTGTTTCTCTGTTCACAAAATTCAATAATGCCCATTCCATTTCCATCAAAAATTCAAATAGTCACCCTCAAAAATCGAAATAAAAAATTATAAAAGAAAAATCAAATTGTGATGGCACAATTAATATGTGTTTCGCAGATTTATTTTTTAAAATTAATTTTAGATTATGTGACATGTATAGTAAACTTTTTGAAATTTTAAGATTTTAAATTTAAAAATTTTAAATACAAAATTATATTAAATAGAATATAATTTTTTTTTTATAAAATTACTATTTCGTGTTATAAACTTATTTTATTTTTGCTATAATTAAAACGTGTAAGATATAATATTTTATAAATTATATAATATTGTAAAATAATAAGTAATATAAAATTTATAATATATATTAATAAATTAGTTAATAATATTTTAGATCCATCTACATAAATAATGTAAAATAAAATACACATATAGTAAAAAGTCTTGAAATGTCTCCAGATAACCTCCTCAAAAATCTCGTTTATGTTATGTTTGAAGGGAGGTTCACAACGACTTTTTTCTTTTTAGGTGCTTTCAAACCACCGTTAAAAATTTGAAAATTATCATTAAAAAAATTCTTTTTTTTTCTATTTATCTCTCCTAATGAACCTATCAAAATTTTAATGTCTGTCAAGTCAATATCAAGTATTATTAAAAATTTTAAAAAAAGAATGCACAATTTTTTTAATTGGTGATACATGTCTTGATTAGTCAACTAAATTGTAGTTTATTTATTTATTTTTTTCACTATATAATATAAAAGTATCCCAAAAGTTGTACCTTGGTCCGAGGAAATACCTTAATTTTCAAAAACTGGAAAAAGAAATTATTATATAAG
>NW_019104529.1:221423-246816 GCF_001995035.1 Momordica charantia
TTGGATTAGTTTGTATAGTTTATTTTTAATTTATGATGGGTTTTTACCTAACTTTATTTTGTGGTCAGCTTAGGATATTGGTTTTGTTGAGTTTGACATTTATGTGGCTGGATTTTAAGTATTTTATTGATTGAATTTTAGGTAATTCATCCGTTGTCCATGAACAATTTTCTAACTTGACTTTGATGTGGTTATTGGTTTATCCACTTAATTCAATTTTGAGTTAAACTTATAAGTTAAAAAGAGTTAAATTTAAAGGTTAAAAGATTGACTATATGTTTAGTATATTGATTTTAGATGCTTAAACATATTATTTTTTAAAAGACCTCTTTTTAAATCATATTGATTCTTAATACAGTTTTTAAAGTAACAAATAATTATCCAACAAGTCATGATTTTAAAGTGATGATGTTGTTGAAGTTTAAGCATTTGAATAATAATTATTCATTAAAAAGAGTGAGCTATGTTAAAACCAGCATAACTCAGCGATAGTTGATATGGAAATTTCTACGATAAAAATTTTAAAATATTATTGTTTAGTTCAACCGTCAATTTTAAGACAGCAATACATATCTTATCCACTGAATTATATAATATAATATAATAGACCAAAATAAAATAAAACAAGCTTTTGGAATGAAATTAACACATAGCATTTGGATACAAATTCCAAGGTAGAAAAGACATGGTATCATTATTTTATTTCATTTATTTATTTTTATTATTATTATTTAATTTTTTAATAAGACATTGTAGCAAAGAAAGCATTATTAATAGTTTCAAAACGTTTTTCTTTAACTTTATACACTCCTCAGTCTTCACTCAGCTTATGTCAAACTCAAAAATAATGATAAAAAAAAAATTAGACAAAGAAAAAAAAAAGTCTTGACTCAGCTCTCAATGTCATGATTCAAAGTGTTCAAAATTTGAAATGCAATGAAATGAAATATCCTCAAATTATTGCACTTTGGAATGTAGAAAATGAAATTAAAAATTAATGCTTTTCCTCGAATTATTATTATTATTATTTTTTTTTTACTGCTCTTTTCCTCAAATTACTGGACTTTGGAATGTAGAAAACAATTGAAGGTTGTTTACCAAAGTTTTATTTTTTCATTATCAATTTCACCATAACTCAACAAAAAAAATCCATTGTTTGAATTCCCAGCTTCACATGTTGTTTAACTAATAAAAATCTTTATTTTTTTTATTTAGTTGAATAACAAACTTAGTCCCTAAATATTAATAGTTTTGTCTTTTTAAAATGTTTCAATTACACTCTTAATTAGATTAATGAACGATGAATTAACCTAATATAACGTAGAAAAAATAGGTCGAGAGAAGAAAATAATGGTGAAGCATGTGCCAAAGTTTATCTAACTTAAACATGTATAATATCTTGTTTTGTTTGGTCCAATTTTAAATTGTGATACTAAAAATAGTACATGTATAGAGCCATATTTTGTTTAGAATAGAAAATTAAAAATGGTGATTCAGTAAGGATTTGAAATTTTAATCTATAAATCAGATTATATTAATGCATTAATTAGTTGAATTATGCTCGATTGGTCGAACTATTATTTTCTGTAATGATATATTTGGTAGTGAAAGGGCGGGACGACTGAAATATAATTAAATTTTAAAAATTTCTTATTACGTAGTAAAGGATAAATATATGTTTAGGGAAAAGAGGAAAAGAAGTTCTTTACCTAACTATTTTATCTTTATTATTATTTCTTTAATATATACCTATTATATTATCCTGGATCCGCCCAACTAAAGAAAATCTTGGATGGAATAATGATTAAAATGTTTAAAAGGTTATAAACTATGATTAAAATATTTAGACCAAGTCCTTATCATACCAAAATAGAACTGAATTTTATAAAATTTTATATATCATATGTCACATATCTTGTATATGTTTTAATTTTCAAGATAAAAATTGTCATTAAAATAGACCCATTTGGACATGTAAATGAAAAATGGTAACAAGAATTATCATATTAATTAGTCAAAACATAATCAATGGGAAGCTTCCTCGAAACCTCAACAACAATAGACATATAAATTTGGAACGTTTTTCTTATTTCTCTTCTTTTTTTTTTCTTTCTTTTTTTTTTTAATGGAAATTTTTTGTTAGGGCCAGAGGGTTGCTAGTTTTCAAATATTTGGGCATTGAAATAAGAGGATGAAGAAAATATTTGAACCCCACTTTTTAATTTGATTGGTTGAGTTCAATTCGGTGTTGAAACCTTTTTTGAAAAGCAATTTACACTAAGGTATGATGAAAGTAACCATTCAATTTTTTAGAAAAGTATATAAATAAAAATACTTTGCTTATAATGAGAGGAAGGCTCGTAAAAATGTGAAATATTATGCTACTGAGTTGCTTTACGTACCTGCTCTGATACCATCTTAAGAATGAACAAACCATCACTCAACCCAAAAACTTAAGCTGATAGGTTTGGTAAATTTAATTCATTTATTAGATATCTAATAGAGCTATACTCAAATTAACAATTAACCGCTCATTGATTTGGTAAGAAAATTTATTTTACCATATGCTTAATATGGTATTTTCAATTCTGATTGAATTTAGTTTGACAATTTGATATATCATAATATTAATGACCCAAATTTTTTATTTAGAAAACATTTTCTTTTTTTAAATACACTTGAGTTATTTGATTTGGCAAATCTCCATTGGCAAGGAAAAGACCAAATTCAGGATCATGTGATATGATAAGAAAATTCCCCACTTCCCACTCTTATTACTTTATTGAATTAAATATAATAAGAACATGTGTCAATTTCATTTAATTAATGGCTAATTTATATAAAATTGTCCATGCACAAATTTGTAATTTTGGCCAACCATTCCTTATCAAGTTAAATTATACTTTTTAAAAAGCTGTCATTTTGTTCCCCTAACTAACAGAAATTAGGTCACATAATTCCAATATTATCATTTAATTCTCTGACCATCCATGTGGTTTGAACTTCAAAAATATCAACTCTCTTTTGGTTGCTTTTTTTGATATCTTACTTTAAAAATATCAACTCTTGGAGTGGAAAAGAAAAACAAAAAAAAAAAAAAAAACAAAGAAACTTCACTTTAGACTTTGATTCTTAGGGGAAAAAGATTAACATGCTTAGATTTTAATTTTGTACTATATCCATGATCAATTTTTTTTCTAACTAATAGTGGAAAAGATTTCTAATGTTTTCTTATGATTAAATGGGAAGTTGGATGATGAAAAAATTTAGAACTCCTTCAAGGATGGTCCGTTTAGTAACGTTCTCCTTTTTTGTAATTGTTTCCAATTTTATTAAGAAATCTAAACATTTAGCAACTATTTATGTTTCTTGTTTCTTGTTTCTTGTTCTTGTTTCTAACAAAATCAAGTTTCTTTTTTCGGTAACAAAAAATGAGAACATAAATAATGACATGCAATTCTATTTTTCTTTATTAAAAATGAGAAAACATAAACGGTATCAAATGGGTCATAATGTTCTTATTTATTGTTTCTTGTTTTTCGTTTTCAATTTTTGAGAAACATAAGTGATTGGTAACCGTTCAAAAACTATCCTCATTTTATTTTTTATTTTTTTGTGTTTTGGGATGATAATTATTGGGATAGGAATTTAAAAGAAGAGTAACCTTAAAATATGGGGGAAAATGGGTAAAATGTGTGAAGAAAAAGAAAGAGTGGGGCGGCCCCATATTTACCCAAAATTGCTTCAACACAAACAACTTTATTCTCCAACACCAATAAAATGTTTGGCTGAGGAAGGAAATTTGGTCAGAATTCCCATGTGAAGCAGCTCCCCCTCAAACTTGTCTGCCCGATCCCGACCTCGACCTCGACCTCGACCTCGATCCCAATCTTGAATTTTTTAAATTATTATTATGTATTCTATACAATAACCTTATTTTTTATATTTTAATCATTGTTATGTATTTCATATCTCTATTCTTGATTCTGCATTGGTTTAATTATTATTTTGTATTTTACATGGTCCTTATTCCTTACATGTGCCATGAGTCAATTTTTCTTTATTTTATTTTATTTTATTTTTTTTTATGATAATGAAGACACATAATCGTAATTCTCAAGAGATTTTGAGGTTGAGGTCGAGCTAGGGGTCATGGTTGGAATTTGATGGGATATGGAGTTTGGATCAACATCAAGAAGACAATGTTAAATAATTATAATTATAATTTAGGCTAATATATATAGGGGATGTTACTTTTTTTCGTGGGGTCCCGTGAAACGTTTGGGGATAGGGAGGGATTTTCTCCCGTGATATAAACGGGGACGGGGATGGGGATCCTAATACCCGCCCGTATATACATTTTTGTTTTATTATTATGTATAAAAAAAAAAAACCTTAAACCTAAACTTGAAACATCCAAAAATCTCGTGATATTTATGTTTTAAGTTTTTTAATAAGATATTTGCAACTGAAATAAGAATATTATATTTGTTTTGATTGGAAAGTTTATGAATTTTCCTTGTATGTTGATTTAACTATTTAAATGGAGAATCTTAATTCCTCGAAACAAAAAAATAATAATAATAAATAGAAAATAAGATGGAGAATGGTCATCTCGGTCCCTCTCCACCTCAATAACATCTCTACTTAATAATTACAGTTAAAATTGTTCAGAATCTATATAAATGAATTAAATTTACCCAACCCATCAATTTAAACTTTTTGGTTGAGTGATAGTTTATTCATCTTTGATAGCCACTCACTTTATATTTATATATATATATATATATAACTAAATATTTGAGGATTTAAGTAATGTTTTTATCAATTAAATTAGCAAAAAAATATTCCACATATTACATAAAGGCATATAGTCATAAAAAAGGAGTAACATTTACACCAACAAAAAGCGCGCAACTTGCAAAGCTTATTCGAAAAAACTATTAAAGTTTTTTCTTATCATTTAAAATTCTATTGCTTTCTTTCCAACAGTATGTTGCGATAATATGGAGCCCAAATAGTGTTCCTTTCATTTTCAACAGGATGCCCTGTCAATATGTAGGGAAGGAGGCTGTTTAGGTTGTTAGCAAGAACAGTATGCCAATTGAAGAAACAAAACATGGAGGACCAATAATTGTTAGCAAATGGACAATTGATGATAAGATTACCTCGTGTCTCCATCCCGTTCTTATATAAGATATACACGACACGAACCCGTGGAGAGAGCTCATTTTGGGTGTCTCTTTTAGATCTTGTCGTGGGCGTCGCATCGATACTCTCGTGGCTAAGTTCCAAAAGGAAGGACTTTATGTTTTTTACTAGCAGCCACTTGATTTCATGTGTTAATGCAGGATTTGGATCCGAGTTCCAACGTCAAATGCTCAACGAACACCTGCACATATAAGAAATTTGCAGGTCGTATGGTGCTAAAGAGTTCAGTTGAGAGTAGCAAAAAGTATGATTGTGTAGAATGCACCTCGTGCCCCAAGCCTCTCTTATTTGTAGAGACAGTCTCTTTGAGTTGGCTCGTGTTTAACCCATGTCGCTTCTTTAGCCTCACTTAAGGTAAACCTACTACACTGGCCTCCCAAGAGAGATCGGGACAGCCTTAGATTGTTAGAAAAATTGGCAACTGAATTTACCTGTGACATTTGAACCCTGATTAAGCAAACTAATATTCTTTCAAGTACAACTTACATGAGGCTAACAAGAAAGTTTGTCAGTACCACAGCTCGAAACCGTGTGCAGCACCAAAGGAGTTGCAAGTACTTTCTTCACTAGGAGTGGCAATCTAGTGAGTGACTGTAGCTACTTCACTGCAAAATCTCATATTCTAATCAGATTTTTCTTTTATTTCAAGAAGCTGATCACAGCTTTCAGTCTAGAAAACAATCAATTTGGCCAACGTCATATGAAGCTAGTCTAGAGGCATTGGTGTGCAGAATCCCATAAAAGAATCAATGCAAAGATTGTAGAACATTGCTAAAATGAAGAGACCTTTCAGCTTAAAACTTATGTTTCTTTATGTTAGCACCTCATTCATTTTACCAAGGTCCAACCCCTAAAAGTTTTTCAATAAGTACTGAGATCATCATGTAAACACAGAGGAAAGTGATAAGAAAGGAACTGGAACAAGCAAAAGCATACCAATTTCTTGAGCAAAAAAGGCCTAAATCCTTTTGGATGTTTTTTGCTAACTCTCACATTTAGATGGAAGAACCGAATGGCAGGTCGTGTTGAAGCAACTTCTTCAACAGTGGAAGTGGCCCATGAGGCCAGGGTCTGAAATGGGTCATCAATCAGATTACTAACCATGATTTTGCCTGCTGCAGATGCTGGTTTATCTAGGGACAATGTAATTTCGTACTCTGAAAATGAAGACAATCTTGGCAACAGAGTTTTAAATGATAATCACTTTAGTACATTAACCTTGAACTTGAAACCAGAAACTGTAAATATTTCACATCACTTTTTTTTCCCTCTCTAAACTCGTATCAAGGAAAAGAGGAGCCGCAAAGTACCACCATAGCCAACAAAGAATTAGATTCAAATTGACTGCAAAATCTCAAATCAAAAGAGATAAATATAACCCCCAGTAAACAAAATGAATCGAAACATTGAATTCTGTTATTTCAAACCCAAGCCCGGGGAGACACTCGATTTTTTGTAGACAGATATGAAATCCACCACACGATATTTCAACTCGGTATTTGGTATGAGGTAATAAAAGACGATTAATTACACCCAGATGAAGATTGGATAAAATGAGTACTCTCAACCGAGGAGTTCATTTGGACATAAACCAGAAAATGTACAGTATTTGAAGGGTCTAAAATGCAGGGATGAAAAATAATGATTGATTTTCCAAGGTTGGATATTCGAAATTTTATGTCATTCAACTTCAATAGCAATGGAAAGCAGATGTTCGACTTCAATGGAAAAAAGGCTTAAATTCTTTTTTAGAATATGAAACAACATGAAAAACATCATTAAATTTTCGTAAATGTGGATACTTTTTTTTTATATAAGAAGCAAGTGCAAAAAAAAAGGAGAAACAAAAGGATTGTGACATCATAATACCTTTTTTTTTTCTTTTCATTTTTCCTTTTTACCACCTGTTCTGTACCAGCAACCAAAAAGACAGACACCCAGTTGTCAACTTCAGTAACATATCACAAAGGTTGTTGGCAACAGAAACAATATAGGATGAATGTAATATCCCATTCAAGAAGACATTACATATTTATCAATAACAGAACATCGTTCATATAAACTATATATTTTATCAGAAGAATTCAAGATTGCCAGCCAAATGGTGTTGTTTGTTGCATACACGATGCAGTGCAACCAACATCTCATAACCTTGGCGCGATACGGGGAGTGTCCCAGTCTGTCACAATGTGGTTGCGGGTGATCTCCCGGAGTGAGCGGCAGCCGCTCAATGCCATGGTCAGCTCAAACTCATCCCGCAGCATCTGAAGCACTTTCCTCACACCTGCCTCACCCTCTGCTGCCAAAGAGAACACCACTGGCCTCCCAATCTGACATTGATCAACATGATCGTTTTTGTCAAGTGAACATATGGTCAATAGCAACAAACTGATCGTCTGATGTGTTCCTTTTACTTACAAATATGCCAGATGCTCCAAGAGCTAATGCTTTGAAAACATCGGTTCCACGCCGAACACCACCATCCAGGAAAACAGGAACTTCACCTCGAGCAGCTTTAACAACCTGAAAATCATCAAGTATTAAATTGTTGTGAGCATGTTTTGTTTTAGGCCAACAAAAAGAGCTACTTTGAAAAATATGGTCCTTTTCACCAAGTACCTCTTCCAAAGCCATAATGGTTGCAGGGACATAGTCAAGTTGGCGAGCTCCATGATTTGAAACAATTACTCCAGCAGCTCCATTTTGTATCGCAATCCTTGCTGTAATTTGCAGGCCAAACATCAGATTAAAATTCCTCTTAATGGAATCAGATGAATATGTCTTGTTAATTCATTTCTTCATTAGTTGTTCTAATCTTTTCCATTATAGGTTTACTTACTGTCCTCAGCAGTAATTACACCCTTCACAAGAATTGGCAACTTGGTGATGGTCTGGAGCCACTTCACATCCTGCAAGTAAATGGAAAATTAAGCTTTTTCAATAATACTATCTTTGTTTGTTTCTATCTTTTTGAACCGACTTTTTTTTTTTTTTGTTACCTGCCAACTGAGAGTACGGTCGATCTGCCCTGCGACATATGAAGCCAGTCCAGAGTCATCTGCCTGTAACCCACAGAAGAGAAAATGTCATCAAGGACATTGTTGATGGAAATATAACTCAGGATATGATGGCATTTCACTCTTACTTTGTCCATTTTACCAAGATTCAATCCCTCAAAGTTCTTCAATGTCAAAAATGGTGGCAAAGTAAATCTGCATTAAAAGCCATTAATGTGTGAAAAACACTTGATGACAAGGTTTATTATCCCTAAACATATATCAACTGACTTAATAAATCTATACACACCTGTTCTTGATATCAGCTTCCCTGCGACCAAGCCTTGGAGTGTCCACAGTCAGAGCAATGGCTTTGAAACCAGCCCTTTCAGCTCTTCTCACAAGTTGTTCCACCACATTTCTGTCTTTGTACACCTGAATAAGCATAAACGCGAGTTTGGGTGAAAACATAACATAAAAGACCTAATGCTTGAGATGAATGAATAGTACACAGTTGGCTGCTAAAACAAAAAAGTATTCTTGCACATAAGTTCAGCGTTATTCTTAGAAACTCTTTATGGAGTGTTCTTACATATAGCTGGAAGAATCGAATGCCGGGTCCAGTAGAAGCAACTTCTTCCACACTGGAAGTAGCCCATGAGGAAAGGGTCTGAAAAAATTCAAGAATCACTTGAATCAAGCAAAGTCCTTAACCAATCCCACACTTCCCAATTAAAGTCAAGATTATGTACAAAATATTTGCAAGAGTAATAAAACTTTAGGTTTGGAAAAAAGAAATTTAAACCATGATTGTGCCTGCGGCAGATGCTGCTCTGGCGGTTGCATACTCCCCTGCATTGAAACAGCAATATTGTTCAGATGAAAACAATTCATTCTTATGGGAATGGAAATGCAAATGCAAATTGGCCCAAACAGCAATATTTTTCTCTACTTCATAAATTTCATCTTGGTGTTTGAATTTTCTCATTCAAATTTACTTTTTAAGTACTGATCTTGAAATGGCACTAAAGAAGTCTATGGTCGACCTGAAAGTATAATTTACTTTTGGAAAATCGACTTTCAACAAGTTTTAATTATCCGAAGCCTTCGAAAATATTTGAAAATATTTGGAACAAATAAAGAAAGAAACTGTAGAACAAACTAGAAGGCAGTTAAGACATGGAGTTTTCATTGGGATTAGGAAGTTTTTACCTTCAGGATGAGCCATCTTTTGCATAGCAGTTGGAGCAATCATAATGGGCATTGAGATTTTGAACCCCAACACAGTTGTTGACAGGTCTATCTTACTCACATCAATAAGAATACGAGGTCGGAACCTGACTCAGTGAAAGTTAATAATTGTCAGAGAAGTAGTTTTGTGTTGGTCAGAAAAAAAAAATTTTGAACAAAGAACACAAACTTAACAATGAGTTTGATATCACTTTTGAAAAAGTAGGAGGTGTTTTTAGTTCAGTAAAATTACTTTTTACATTTTTCAAGTGATTGGTTATATTTCCAAAAGTGTTTTTAAAAGGTCTCGAAGTACTTAAAAGTCCTATAAAAAGTGCCTTGCAGATACAACACATGTTTGAGAGCGTTGTTGACATGATAAGAGTACTTTTACGAAACAATACTTGCCTATACACCAATCAAGAGGAGCTCTCCGTAACATTTTAGCCAATAAAAATACGCTACATCATAAAGTCAATAAGAGCTCCTACTCATCAATCAGTAGGGAAATATTTTTCCACTTTTACCCTCACCAAAAGCGGGAAACGTTTGAGAGTAACAAAAAATTGTTTTTTGAAAAAGCCAAAAGAAAGACAAAATGTTTTGTAAAAAACACTTGCAATGTGCTTTTAGCTCAAGCGCTTTGCAGAAAAGCACTTCTACCAGCATGGAACTAAAACTCAAAGTAATTTGTTATTGTGCACTTTTTACCAAAGTTACTTATAATCCAAGTACTTGAACCCTCTCAAACTTCTTTAGAAACATTTCGATTACCTAAATGAAAAGAGAGATGATACTAGTCACTTTGTACGGAAAATGACTGTAAAAGCATTGAAAGGAACATACAAAATCCTGGAAAATGCATTTCGGTTCTCCTTCAGAGTCCACTGGTCCTCTGCACCTGATGCATAGTAGTCATAAACCATCTTCGGCAACTTCTCCTTTGCAATGGCCTCATATTCGCTGACATTAGTAATCTCCATCTTTCCAACAGACTACTTAATCTGTTTTCAACAAAAGAACGATCTCAAATATTTGATATCAGAATTCTCCCGAATTTATAGTTTACCACAGTGAAGAGAGGACAAAGCAATGATTCTCATCAAAACCGATAAAGTAACATTTGAAAGCTAAAAAGTACAGGAATCCCGAGAAAATAAATGATAATCGATTGATATTTAAGATGGTGTATAGTGTTACATATCAACTAATCATTGATTAACGAAATAAACCAGTTTCCAGTCCATTACTTGAGGAATATTCATCAATATCAGCGAGAGATGCGATTTCAATGCTTTTTCACTTTAAAAACTTCAATCGTTTAATCCTTGACTTATTTCCAAAGTCTAACTGTTCTATCAAGAACAGAGTCTACTAAAACCAGTTAAAAGAATATATTGGATTCAGTTCACTCAAAGTTAGACCGATAAATAAAGAATGAAAAATAAAACAAGTTCTTCGTCACCGAAAGCAAATTCACATAGCATAAGTGGGAATCAGTCTAAAAAAATCCAAACCCATGTCAGTGATACAGAGCAGAGACGATGAGAACTGCGCGAAACACATAACTCGACAGACCCAAATGAATGACGGATTAAATCATGCGTCCATTACCATCAAAATCGCATAGAACAACTCAGAAGTTGCAGAAGAACTGAGGCGAGAGAGAGAGAGAGAGAGAGAGAGAGCATACCTCGGCCGATGGCCTTATCTGCCAATGAAAATGGATGAATGAAAGAAAATCAAAAGGGGTTGAGGATAACGAGGAGAAGGGGAGAGAGAGAGAGAAATTGAGGTCTCGAAATGCCCAGGAGGAAAACAAATAAGAGATATAGCACAAGAGGGGGATGAGGGACGACCGTGACAGAATCGAGGGAAAGGACAAAAGGGGTGGGATCAAATTGGGGAGAAGAGCGAGAGAGACCACATTATTTGGATTGGATTTTCAAGGTGATCGTTGGAAACCAAATCTGTTTCACAGAAATTTGAAATTTGTGAAATAAATCACAAGAAAAAGTTGTGTGGAGAGCGTTCGCAGGAGTGTCACTGCTGCTCAATCCTCGATGACATGCCATCATCTGCGCTGCAACAATAATGTCGAATCTAAAAGTAAAGTAAATTGAACTACAATTTCAATCCGAGAACGAAGACTCCTCCGCTCCACTCGGATACCTCACTTTTCTTCCGCAAGATTTCTGTTTTCAAGTAAAAAATAATTGGTGGGTGATTGAAATTTTGACCATCTTGTGCTTCAAGAAACGAAATTGGTTAAAAAAGAATGGGAGTGGGTTTGAAACTTGGGACAAAAATATAGTTGTTTATAGACGCAGTTGTGCTCAATTTTGCTTCCTACGTGATATTTTGACCGCTTCGTTTTTTAGTACAAATATCTAAACTCACAGCTGTTGACTTATGCTGGTTTTAGTATACCAACGTTTTAACTAATACCCAAATGATAATTAAACTATATAATTTTCTAACCTAAAATCAAGAGAAATATTATACGTATCATATGTGTGCACTTATCTATGTCGTGATTGGTCTAGATATTACGATGGTGATTTTAAATATTCAATCTTATATTTTTTGTAACTATTTGTCACTAACATTATTAGAGTTTGAAACTTTAAAAAGGTTCTTTTAAGTGTTTTTTAATAAAATTTTTACAAATAAAAAAGAGAAATATAGGAAATGAAATCAGTTTTCTAAGGATAAAGAGTGTAGTTGACTAGTAAACATTAAAATATTATTCTTAAATTATACAATAATTTAATCACAAATATTGTGGTAGAGTTTGAACCTATAACATCACCTATAATTTATAACTTCAAAAAAAAAAAACGAATAACGAATATGAACTTAGATCAACCAATTAATACACCTATTTATCAAAAATCTTTGAATTCAAATTCTCGACTTTATTGAAAAAAAAATTCATAAAATAAAATCCTTATGTTTTAAGTGCAAGTCTCTTTTTCATTCTTTTTTTTTCAGAATCTAAAACATATTAAATTATGTTGCAAATACCAATAGGGACATTTTAAAAACATGATGTCTGCATCTCTCGTACTTCATTTTTTGATTTACTGATTCGATCATACATGTAAAGATTCAAATTCCAATATGATATATTTTTTTTTTTAAGTAGAATGGAGATTCCAAACCGACCAATAAATAGATATATTAACCAATTGAATATAGTTCAAGTTGTCAATTTCACTAGGGTGCTTGAGAGAAAACAACATTTTTTTATAGCTTATATTTATAGTATATAGTTTTTTATTTAATATGTAGATCATATACAAGTTATACAGGGGAATGGACGAATTAGAACTCTAAACTTGACAAAGTGTATTAAAATTATCTTAAATTTTTAATTTAATCAAATTACACCTTAAAACTTAGATAAGTGTTGCAATATTTCCCCTAAAATTTAAAAAATGTTGCATATTTTAATCCTTTGACAGGTTTCGGTTTGAGAAATTGTCGAAACAAATTTTATTACCTACGTTGCATGAATAAAAACATATGTTTGATATGAAATTAATAGAAAATGACAGTAAAAATCCTTAACATGATACTACACATTTAGAGTATACACGTAAGTAAAATATGGTTGGTTAAATTTTAAAGACTTTTCTAATTTGATTATTCAAAATGCCTATTTTAATCTTTAAAACAATATTTTTTATTGCACACCTTCACAAATAGACATTATTTTAGTTTTTTTTAGTACAAGGGGAATCGAACTCACATCTTTAATTTGAGATATATGCCAATTATCGTTGAAGCATGCTGTAACGATATTATTTTAATTGTTGAACTATTAAACAAAACACCGAGTAATAAAAATACGGTTGAAGTAGATATTTTGAAAGCCTATGCAAAAAAAATGAAATTAACTTGGAATCAAATTGATGGTTTTAAAATTGCTGGATCAACATATATTTTTTCTAGATAAAATAAAGTACCGAATTGCATTCTCCAATTCAACTTATCAATTAATGTCTATCCAACTGTAAAAGAAGTCAGTTTCTTTTATATTATCATAGTATAAAAGAAGTCACAAGAGCCAATACTTTCTAGTATATGATTAAAAGCCCAAATTACATTCTCCAAATCAATTAATCAATCAATGTCTATCCATCCGATTGAAAATATTAATCAAGATTTGATAAAGGTTAAAGTCCAAATTACATTCTCCAAATCAATTAATCAATAATTCTTTTGAGGTTGGATGTTCCAATTCATACAGCTATACAGTCGTTGTACTGAAGAAAAAAAAACTAATTCAAATTGAAATTTGATATATTGATATTCAAGAAATGTCTAAAAAAAGCTAACACGAGTATAACACAGTGATAAGTGATACATACCCATTATCTTGAAGTCGGAGGTTTAAACTTTCATGCTCCCAATCCATTGCACTCAGAAAATGTCTAACAAGTAAAAAAAGAAAGTTAAAAAACCTACTAAAACAATTATTATTATTATTATTATTTTTTTAGTACCATCAAACTTACAAAATAAAATGGAGAGTTTATAAACTATGATACACAATTTAAATATTCAGAGAAAAAAAGACACAATTTAAAAAAAATTGGACTAAACTTACGCTTTAAAAATTTTACCATGAAAGTTGTACCGGATCGCATGCAGTCGCAGCGGACATTAAAAACTACAAAAATCAATATTGACCATTCGATGAAACTACCGTCAAAATACGGAGGGAGAGTCATAGCATCCAACGGCCAAGATCTCATCCTCGTGGATAACGCATCAAAGGCCACAGCTCTCGGGAACACCGGAATGAGAATAAATACCCAAAAAAGATTAATGGCGGTTCTTACAAACCCTCGTGGAAGTGCAGCCCCTCGTAGTGATATCTCCTCCAATCGCAGCAGTATCGGCGGCCTCTGTCTGTGGTTGTGCCGCTGCTTCGTCTTCTCTGCTGAGGTACTTTCGTCTTCAATTTTTTTTTTTCTTTCTCATTTTCATGGTGGTTCTGGCCGATTCCGTGGATTAGGGTTTGATTTTTTCCATCCCCCATCCGAACAATGCTTTTCAATCTGAAGTCGCTGTTTAACGAGTGTTTCTGGCGACATGATTCGTCCCATTGTTTGGTTATGGTGGAAATCGAATAGTTGGGACTCACGGAGACTTTCACATTCATATAAGTTCCCATAGAACTAGGGTTTTCTTTTCCTCGCTCGTCTTAGGTCCCATTCCGTTTTTCCAGTCGAATTTAGCTACTGGGTACTCTTAGCGTTGGGGTGTATGTTGCTTGAGGAACTAGGCCTGTGAAGAATTGAATAACTTGATTGTATTATGTTTATTGTATCGTGTAAGAGGAGGACAACTTGGTTGAATGCGTTTTCAACAGATATATATATATATATATATATATATATATATATTTTTAATTTTTATGACTTTATTTTGATGGGGTTAAAATGCAGGCAAATTGAAATTAAAAAATGGTGATTGGGAAGCGGCCTTATGGTCACAGGGACAATAATGGAGACAATAAGAGCCATAAGAGACGGATGAGCGACAAGGACGATTGGGTTAGCGATGAACTGGTTGTTTACAGAATACTGTGCCCAGATGAGGTTATTGGAAGTGTCATTGGTAAGAGTGGTAAAGTAATAAATTCAATAAGACAGGAAACAAGGGCAAAGATTAAGGTTGTTGATCCGTTTCCTGGTGCTAAGGACCGTGTTATAACAATATTCTCCTTTGTCAAGGATAAGGAGGAAGTGGAAATTGATGATGAGTTCAATGACAGGGAACCGTTATGTGCAGCCCAAGATGCTCTTCTCAAAGTTCATGCTGCCATTGCTAATGCAGTGGCTTCCGCTGGGGACTTAGACATGAAGCAGAAGGACAAGGAACAATGCCAAATCCTTGTCCCTTCAAGCCAATCCGCAAATGTTATTGGTAAAGCTGGGTCAACTATTAAAAAACTTAGAAGCAAGACAAGGACCAGTATAAAAATCAGCGCAAAGGATGCCACTGATCCAATTCATTCGTGTGCCATGGAATTTGACAATTTCGTTGTGGTGTGTATATTTGGCTCTCATTCCACATTTAACTCCAACTTGATAAGTGTTTTCTTTTTCATTTGTACTAATTAATCATCAACTTTAAATTTCTCTCTTATCCCAAGAAAAAAGAGAGAAAATATCAAACCCTATCATGGTCATCATGCTCTACATGGTATCAGCATTATATTAAAATGGGAATAGGAGAGTTTCAGTGCTCGTTATAATTAAATATTGGTGTTACATTTTATGTTTCCGCCATTGCCTTTACGATAGTTACTTGCAAGTTGCAACAACTCTAAAGAGAGAGTTACTTCTATCTACTGTGTATATAGTTTTTTTTTTACCCTATTGATGGAAAGAACAAGATTTTAAAGAATTCTTTCATTAGTACAAAAAGAGTTCAATTTCCCTGTACAAAAAACAATGATATTATGTTAAACTCTGTCTTTGCTGAGGTCATAAAGATGTAGAAGAGTGGGTTTAATTGCACCTTTCTTTACCTCTGAAAATTTTGAGGTGAAATTCTTGGTACTTTGTCCTGCCCCATTTATCTTTCAAAAACTACATGTCTGGATATGTACTATAAGTTGGTATCAAAGTAGTTAGCTAGATACCAGTTGTCACTGGAAAGAAATTACAAGTGTATTTCATATGATCTGGTAGATTTCAGATCAAGAATTGGTGGTTCAATTATTGAAAGTTCACAAAGTATTTGCCTTCTGGTTCTTATAATCTGATTCTCAATCAACCTGTGGAATCTTAGCTTTTTGAGAAACTGAATATCTGGAAACCAGTATATTTAATTAACATACCTATCTAACTCATATATGAGGAAGCTATACTGACATGAGGTCTTGTTAGTTGTTGTATAAGAAATTTTATATGTTTATGTCCTGCTTCAAATATTGAACCCTGAACGAACATTTCACTCTCTGTTTCTGTTTTTTTTTTCAGTAATTTTGTGGTGTTGTTTTCTGATCTCCAGTGCCATTTCTTTTTCTTTTGAGTAGCTATCTGGTGAACCTGAGGGAGTAAGGTGGGCATTATTTGCAATATCTTCAATTATGTACAAGTTCCCTCCCAGAGAAGAGATTCCTCTTGATACTAATGTAAATGAAGCCCCTCCTAGCATAATTATCCCATCAGATGTCCCTCTGTATTCAGCAGGAGGACTATATCCAAGTGCAGATCCCATTCTTCCTCCCAGATCTATTCCACCGATGCTTGGTCCTCCACATGTTCAGGATCTTCATGATTACTCTGATACTGGGAATACGTGGCCTCTTTATTCATCTGCTCTTCCTGTGGTTTCTGGTATTGGTGGTCAACCTCCATCTGAGGAGTTGGTGGTTAGAGTATTATGCCCCTTCGATAACATTGGCCGTGTCATTGGTAAGGGTGGGGGTACCATTAAAAGCATAAGGCAAGCTAGTGGTGCTCGTGTGGAAGTTGATGATTCCAAACGTGATTGTGATGAGTGCTTAATAACTATCACGTCATTTGAGGTACTATGCTTTCTCTCACAAAAGAATGAGTTCAGCTCATTAAATGTCTTTGATTGCATGCCATTTTGGTCTTTTGAGGCTGGGTTTATTTGCAGAATTTTGGAATTACATTAAGAATATCAACATGCCTATTCTGTATTATCTGGAAAATTTTAGAAGTGTTTGCCTTTGTAATTTTACTCAGCACAGGTGTTAGGTTAATTGGTTTTTAAGTTTGATCATTCCAATAAACATTTGTTTCTGCTGTTAATTTTGAGAAGCTTCTCAAATTAAGCTTATTGAAAAACAACTTTTTGAAAATTCTTTTGAAGATTAAGTCGCCTCAAGGCATTTTATGTTGGAGAGGGAAGGACGAGCCTTGGTTTAAACAGAAAGGATTGATAAATTATAAAAATTTTAGAACCATGTATGGCTAAACATAATGATTATACAAAATTATTAGTTACATTTTAAGCTAATAACAAGTAATTTCACGAGTAATATTGCAACATGAAATTGGAACTAATAGATTTTCTGAATACATTTCTATTGCAGGAAAAAAAGATTCCAACTCTGGCTCAATTTGCTCTGTACCCTTTGTTTTATTTGAAATATTGCCTCTGTTATCAAACAATGTATTTTAAAATTTTACCAAGATATTCAACTTGAATGATCTGTATGCTGCATCAACTTGCTCTTTGGTTCTTTTATTTGCATGTATTTTTCATATAGAAACTGGTTATTTATTTAAATTAATGCATTGATCATTTTGATTTTTCATGTGTTTTTTCAGTCTCTGGATGATCTGAAATCAATGGCTGTTGAAACTGTTTTATTGCTTCAAGAGAAGATTAATGATGATGAAGGTGGAACGGTGATTATGCGACTACTTGTTCCATCTAAAGTCATTGGTTGTATCATTGGAAAAAGTGGTTCAATCATCCATGAGATTCGGAAGACAACTAGAGCTGATATCCGCATTTCTAAGGGTGACAAAATTAAGTGTGCTGCTGCCAATGATGAACTTGTTGAGGTTCGCTTTATGAATCATAAATAGCGCTCAATGTAGTTTTGCTTGCATTAAATTTTTCATTTTGAATGTATCCTTGCAGCTAAGTGGTAAAGTTGGCAGCGTCAGAGATGCGTTGGTACAGATTGTGTTAAGGCTTCGTGATGATGCTTTGAAAGAGAGAGATGTAGGTCATAACCCTGGTGTTGGAACTGATTCCATGTACACATCTGGTTCCAATTTTTCAATGCCATCTGTCTTGCCTTCTGTTTCTCCTGGTGCTCCAATTGGCTATGATCAGAGGGCTGAAAGTGGAAGTGGATTGGGCGTTCTCTCTTCAAGTAGCCTTTATGGATATGGATCACTGTCGGTACGTGCCATAAGCAAACGTGTGTTATATATTGCAGCAGTAGTAACTTTCTTTTTGTCAACAGTAATATAATTTCTATTTCCGGTCTTTTTCTTAAAAAAAAGTCTGCTTAATACCAATGAGATGATGAGTACTACATTTGTCAACTTGTGATGATTGACGATGGTGAACAGCTTCAACATTAATTTTGGATCATGAGATCTCTCATTTGTTAATTAAATAGTATATTTAAAGTAATTTCTGTGTTCGGCCTACTGCTATTTCTTGCACATTTAACCTTTATCTGTAATTGTATCAGATGGGAGACAATGGCTATGGATCCATCTCCTCATATTCATCCAAGTTGTATGGAGGGTCAGTATTCATCTTAATTTATTTAAAAAAGTGATACTTTATTGTCGCTTCATTCTTTTAGTTTTATGTATTGAATTGTAACTAACATTTTATATTTGTTGTTATATGTACAGGTTGCCCCCTCCATCTGCTCTTGAGATGTTGATCCCTGCAAATGCAGCTGGTAAAGTGATTGGAAAAGGAGGGGCTAATATTGCCAACATTAGGAAGGTTGGTTTATTGTTGTCTACATCATTCTTCTTATCTTTTGATGACCGTTTTTATTTAGAGAGGATGATTTGATTTCTATGATGTATTTCTTACTTTTGTCAATTGGAGTACATATCTAATGCCACACCATGTATTGTTTAAAAGTGCGAGAATCGCAGGTTCTTTGATCTCCACTTGTGTAGCTTTTATTTTCCCTTTGGATTTTGTTGAATGTGATTATTTTTGCATTTCTTGTCATGAAGACTCTGATTTCTAAGAAGCATAGACATGGGCGCGATGTGATAAATACTGATACATCATCTTTTAAAATTTGAGTGCTCAGATGCAGCAATATTTGTAGTAGGCTTTTATGGAGTTTGAATATAAGTAATAATATAATGTTAACTCCATGTAAAGCTTATTTTGTTTGCTAAAATCCAATGGAAAACTCCTTGAATACTTGCCATTTATTCTGTGGAAAATTTGACTTCACTTTTTTGTTCGAGAATCTAATATACACAGAGGTATATATTTTATTTCATTAGCTTAAAATTGAATAAACTTGTTAGAATGGAAGCATGGTGTTTATAACCTTGCATCACTACATGTGTAAAAATATTGAAATGCGCTTCAATAATAATTAAATTAAATTAAATTAAATTGTCCCTATTGTTTCAATGCTTAATTTTAGAAAATAGCCTCTGCCTCTTCTCTTCTTCACAACATATCATGTGTTTTTGTGCCCATATTTCTTAGACTCTTAGATTGTTTGGAAGTGCTTTTGGGACTAGTGAAACAAGTACTGCTAGGCGCTAGCTCTTTTGGAACAATACTGTTAAGGGCTTCCTCTGAGTATTTTAAAGTAATGATGTTTTTGTAGTTTCTACAGCAAAAATTTATTGAAGCGAAGCAGATGAAATATTTGAAAAGTGACTTTAGTTAGTTAAAAAACCTTTTAAGATATTGAAAAATTAATCCCTAAGACATGCTTATTTGGTGTTATTGAGCAGTTCTGAGTATAACAACACTCGTACTTTTTCATTGTTCAGATATCAGGAGCGTCGATAGAGATTTCAGACTCTAGGTCATCTCGAGGTGATCGTATTGCTCTAATATCTGGTACATCCGAACAGAAGCGCACGGCTGAAAACTTGATCCAGGCATTTATAATGGCTACGTAAGATGGAGGATGGCTTTGTGTTTGGAGGTGACTACATGAAAAATTTTCCATTTCTGTTCGTCCTCTGTAGATCACTAGGTTCAGTTCTGGAGAGGGTTCCTCTTCTAGCCTCCGAATTCTAGAGTTTTTCCCCATTAAATGCTTATCAGGATGATATGGGAGGATCTGCAGCAGGTTCATATCTAGGGTTCCTAGAGCTTTTGTTTCTTAATCTATTCTTCTTCTGTGGATTCTTAGAACTTTTAGGATCTATCCTTTCATACTTGTATGTCTCACCTTATCTTTTATCAGTTGGAGTTCATCTTATTTCCAATGCTGTCGTACTCGTATTATATGATGATTATTCCAGACGAGTTCCAGGATGGTCGTTATTCTCAATCTTATTACTATGCACGATGTTTTTCTGTCCATTCTATCTCCTATCCAGTTTCTTGGTGGACGAAGGTCTCAATCGTTGATCGTTATTCTGAATGCAGTTGGTATTGCTCTTGCCTGTTTTAGAGCTTTATAAATATGACAACACACCTCAATAGAAGGGATTGTTTCCAGAACTAATCTAAAGTTCTCATCGGATAAGTCTCTTTTGATTCCTTGTTCTGTACTTGTCATGATTCCGAACATGTTAGTAGGTTGGTGCTAAATAGCATCCTAAATTCTGTATATTTTATATTTTTCCTTCTTTGATGTGCCCTTTATTAATAGCCAATGCTGAAAAATTCCATGTTATATGCTCTATAAAGATCAGCTGGGTCTGGAATTCCTTGGACATGTAGGTCTGCTTCAGGGTGTCAGAAGGTTCATTTCCTAACAATGCCCACTCTATTTTATTGAAGGATAATAATTTTTTTTACCATTCTCATTGGAAGAGGGAGGGGATTTGTTGCTTTTCACTTCTGGAGGAAAGTATCGTCCAGCGTCTTAGGTGAAGCTAAAGAGAAATGTTTGGCAATGAGTCCTAACTATATACAGTTGGTCCACATGGTCTAGACTTGTGCTTTTGCTGCACTTAGTCTGGGTTTTTGTATTCGATTGATTCCTTACATATCTCAAATTAAGGGCCTCATTCAATATGGAATATATTTCAGAGATTTTTAAAATGGTTTTTCGTTATGTTTTTAAAGTTTTATTTTTGGAGGATTTTTTCTTTCTTGTCTCTATCAACCTTTTTATTAACTCAGGAACATGATAAAGTCAAATTACTTATAGCTTAAATTCTATTTATTCTAGCATATAAACAGTTACTTGGAAACAACTGGATGTTTTTTTCTTTAGTGAAACAGTTTTCTTTTTTGTAAAAAATATGTATATATAATAAATGCAACAGTTTTATATTGCTACTATGAATTAGTTATCTTATGGCTAACTGGGGTGATAGCTAGCCATATGATGACTAATTAGTAGGAGAGTTCTGAAAAAGGGAAAATTGTTTATCAAGGGGTTTTGAATGATGGTATTTTTCTGTCCTTGTTCTCAATTCCGTCTATTAATCACTCTTCTGCTATTTGCTGTCAATCGGAGAGTTTTCTTGTGTAACTCAACCCCTTTCTGTTAGGTTCTCTTTTGTCCACTTCATGATTCAATGATATTGTTTCTCATTTCCTAGCCGATATATAAATGCTATATTCAAAGGAGGCTTTGCTGAAGAATAAGTGGTTATGCTTACTCCATTAGTGTATTTAGGAGATTCCAAAGTTTTTTCCAGGCCTTAGGTCATCTTGTACAGATTCTTTAATGCCTTTTAAGAAATTTTTGCCTTGTGGGGATACTGTGTAGTCATCCATATCAATATCATAATGCAAAGAAATTATATGAATACATCCAATCAGACCATAGAACCATTTTAAGTTTGAAGTATCTCTCTCGTTTATCACATGTAGTTCAAGGCACACAATATCTTCTGTTGAATTGGTTGCATCGAATTATCGCATTAATGGTTGTCTAATGTGTGCCAAACCGGCTACCATGTTGGCCATTCCAGTTTGCACTCTAGAGCAGCAAAGTGGTCACAATCTTGATATTAACTTCCATCTTACTATGGACTACTCATACTCACGGTAAACTGTGACCCTCTGGTGATGTGGTTTCCCTACTCTCTTGTGTAGTTGTTCCCAGTGTAAAATCAGCTGCTTTTGTACATTGCTGAAGATTGGTAATCACTTTCTGCGCATAATCATTAGGCTGTTTTAAGGAAGCAGTTGATGATATATTCTTGCACATATTTTGCTCCATATTAAAATTAGGATATCTGCAATTTTGACTTAGACTATAAGGAAGATGCTTGTGCTATACTTCTTCATTCTCACCGATATTACAGTCCTTCATTCTATTCTCTACCTTGACCAATCCCTATCTTAATAGTGACTTTAGGACCGGGAAGTTTCATCAACACAATATCTTGTTTGTCATCTTCTGTCCTTCAATATATTTATAGCTTACTCTTATAAGTTAATTGGGTAGCCTCTGCTATGCCTCTTTCCTTTAGCCTTGAACTCGGTAGCATGACTTACAGTTGCCTGTGCTAGCTAGTTTACAGTGTGACCGGTGAATGCCTTTCTGGCTTTTCATTGACAGAATTCTTGAGATGTGGTTCCTCCCTGGCCTGCCTCTTCCCACAGTTTACACTTTTTTTATCTTCTTTATATTAAACCCTGATTCTTTGTTAGAGAAATATTTAGGGTTGCATTAATCTTATTGTAGCTGTCAAGATAAAATCTATCTTATGCGCTTTCATAAGTCTGAATCTGAAGGGGAATTGGAATGTACAATGTTGAAACATTGGATGAACAATTGATTGTTGTTAGGAGCTCAGAATTGGAAAAACCTGGAACTGTGGTGATGATAGACTTGTGGATGATGGATCATGTAACGGGATCCGTTACGAATCCTAAGTTTTGAACTGACTTCCAAGATCACCTGTAGCTTTCTTGTTTAAAGTATGAAGGTAATGTAGCATTGTTTTGTTTTGATTGAAAATGTTCACTTCTATTTTGACTGGAAGGAAAGAAAGAGGGATAATTCCCTAGAATCTGTTATTTTGTATATAGAGAGAATTCTTTAAATCTGAAAACTAGCTGAATACTTCTCAGATATAATTGCAAGCAAGGTATCTATCTGAATTTTGTGATTGACAACTTGTGCTACTTTGTCGGCATTCTTGCTTTCTTATTTTGTTGTGCATTCTTTTCGCTTCAACGGGAGGATCATGGTAATAAGTGTTCTTATTTAATTCAGCTATGCTATTGCACATATGAATTATTGAACAGGACAAACGACTTTTCAGCTCTCACCAACCCGAGACAAAGGAAAAGGTTATGTAGAACAATGCAAGCCTTGTTCTATTTATTTGAGTTCAACAATGGCAAGGCAGGATCAAACCTTCGACATTAGAGAAMGTAGAACGCGTCTCTTTTTTTTACTGAGCCATTAGCTATATCTGGATCAAATTGTTTGGTACAAAATTTTCGTTTTAGAAAATAACTTTATTAATTCTTAATTCTGATTTCCAACAGGAAAAAGTCGTTTTCAGAAACATATATGTAGCTAAGATTCAAAGTTTTTGGCCTGGAAGAATAGAAAATATGATATGCAAATTAGTGATGGACCACACTTTCTTGACATTTTTGGGACCATCTCTAATGGTTGGTTCGCACTTGGGTATCGAACTTCATTCCAATTTATACGCAATTTATTTTGCCAACTTCATTCGAATTAATGACAATAAATTTTGGCCTCTTAATAATTGATTACTTCTCTGAATTTAGTCGTAAATAAAAAAGTATGACAGAATCTCTGTGATTTTAATTTTTAACACTTTACTTTATCGTTATAATTCTCTCTCATTTTTTTTAAGTTAAAATTTTTATTTTAGACGCGAAAAGGGATAAAACTTGAAAGAGACTGAGGAAGGTTTGATTTACTATATATATATTTTTCGTAGTTCAGGTGATTTATTTTATATATTTGAATTTCTAAGAGATTACCTTTTCTTTTTTCTTTCTAATTTTGTGGGTTTAACGGTTTGAATTGAACAATTATTGGATGCTTTAATGGCAGTATCTGTACGTGTGGGTCAGCACGTGTCTGTTTTTGTTTGAGGAATTTAAGGCGAGGGACCCACAATCATTTATTGTCTTTAAATTTTTACCTTTCCGTATTAATTGATTAATTAATTTAGTTTTTTAATATAATTTATTTGATTGGATATGATTATTTTAGGTCATTCACCCGACTCCGAGTGTAAAAAGTTGATTTGTACAATATTTCTGTGATCTAGTGTAATTTTTGTAACACTTTAAGAAAAATACTTACATTTTTAAACGTTTATATAATATTTTTGTGATCCAATGTAATTTATTTCTTATTCATTATTATGAGGATCCCCAAATACTTAGCTCAATTTATTTCTCATTTCCATAATCTTTTTAAATTGTGTATATATATATATATTAATATATATTAATTTAAAGTTATATTTTGCTGGATCTAATCCGCATGCGGTGCCTCATATTTATTTTTATTTTATGAAAAAATAATATAATGTGTTAAGTGATTAGATTAGTGATCCAATCCAAGTCTTAATTTATTCATCGTTGCAAAGACTTTATTGGTAAATTACTTAAATTAATTGCAACTGTTATAATTAACCGTATTTATATCCTACTTTCATTTCCAATTGAGAAAATTAATCTGGTATCCTTTGCAAAACTAATAATAATAATAATAATAATAATAATAATAATAAAATAAATTGGTATATAAAGAAAAAAATCTAGGTCTAAACATTATTGGTCATTGTAGTTTCACTTTTATTTCAATACTTTCAAAACATAGATTTTGGACTTTCAATTTTTTTGAAATGTCTATTTTCGTCTTTCCGTTTTTTATCTCATTTATCATAATCATAATTTTAGCATTTTTTAAAAATGTAGTCATAAATTTATATTATATGATTTACATTGGGTATAAAATTTTGTAATAAAAATTAAAGTAAATAATTTTTTAAAAGTACAATAATTAAAATAAATATTTTAAAAATATAAAAATTAAAATGGGTTAAAAATATAGAGACAAAATAGTTCAAACATACGAATTATTGGTATTAATTTGTTTTTTTATAAAAAGAAAAATTGCCCTTTCCTCTCTCTCCAAAAGAAAGAAAAGAATAATTTTCATTAAAAAAAGAAAGACAGCGAATCGAATATTGTGAATTGTTTTTATTTAATTTATGATTTTATTTTTTCAAATTAAAGAGCAATAACTTTTTTGGAGGTTAATTAGTTATTTCATGAAATTGAAGATAATCCAATTTTCTTTCTCATAAACA
>NW_019104529.1:256616-274896 GCF_001995035.1 Momordica charantia
CAGTTCGCGAGAGAGACAAACCTGAACCCTTGCTGGTTTCAGAGTTACTACTCCAAGCGGATTTGGACAAAGACACATGTAGCTGGCTTTGATTCTGCTCAGCTGAGTCGAACGGCACAGGTTCAGTGACACTAATATCGTTTTCTCCACTCAGCTGTTTTGGGGTTTCCGGAAAAGAGGTATCCAGCGAAGGCAGCTCCGCTATTGCGTCTGCAGCAGCTTTAATCAGCCACTCGACGGCCTTGCTTGGCTGCTCAAAACCTAACCGATCTTGAAGATCGTAGAACTGAATCGCCGTCGCAACCGATAACCGAACCCTTCGGTCTCTTAACCCCTTTGAAGTCCATACCTTGCTATGCCTGTCCTTCCCGCCGGAAGCGCGAGAAACCCTAATAATCCGGGAGTGGTGCCACCCACGAAGCCGATTAGCATCATCATCAGCTCCACCTCCAGCGCCGCTACCACCAACAACCCTTTTGGATTCTGTGTCTTCTCCATCTTCCGGGCCAATGTTTTCAACCCCTTTTAATCCTATCTTATTGGGGTCGCTACTTCTGCCATTTGCTAGCCTTGAGAACTTTCGCGGTTGTTCTTGAATATTATCCACCACCTCCATAACACTTTCATTCCTTAATTACGGAGACCCCCTTTGACCTACGACAGATGCTCTTTTCTTTTTCTTTTTTTTTAACCTCTGCACACAGAGAGAGAGTGGGAGAGGTTGATTTGTGCAGGTTTTCTAGAGATGTAAATAAGAGGTGCAGATGATGAAGTGCAGCAGGTGGGGGGGTGGTTGCATTCTGTACATATTGATGACGATAATTCAGAGAGTACTACTTTGTGCTGTCTGGATTAGTAATAAAAAGGCCTTCTTTTACCCTTTGATATATCACAATCTATAGTCAGCACAGGCACAGCAGGCGGCTCTTTCCGTTCAAAACTTTCAAAAGTTGCAGAAATTGTGTGCTCTCCTAAGGCAAAGACCTCTGGTTATCTCAGACCTCCTCAAGCCTGCAAACCTCATCTTAATCTCAGCCTTTTTCTCTCTCTGTTTCAGAGCTTGGAAAACATTTGAAAGAAAAAAAAAAGTAGAGAAAATAGAGACGAAGAACTCACGGATCTGAGCTAACGAGACCGCCTTGCGCAGTATTTAAAGCTTCATCTCTGGTCCTAAAATGGCAGACACTTTCATTAACACGCCAACTCGTGAGAAGGATTTAAAATTAAAAAAATAAAAATAAAAACTAACAGATTCATGTTTCCAAATTATCCACACAAGCACAAAAAAGAAAGTATTAAATTTATCAAGCTTCGGACAATGTTGGGTCCGGGGAGCATACATCAATTATGCGGGTGACAGGTGTTTACCTCTGAGAGGCAAGAGCTAAACCTAGATTTTGCATCTATTTTATATTAACTCAAATCACCTAATTTCATAGAAAAACTTTGCAGATCTGCAATTTTTTCAGCGGAGCTTAACTCGCAACGTTCAAATCACTGAAAAATTCCAGTGGAAAAACAAATTCAGCAAAGCCACCGGAATCAAACAAAAAATGGTTATACAATCATCGAACCGAAATTAAACAAAACGGAGTTCCATTCCGAGTTAAATTCTTGTAGGTCATCGTTCTCTACACAGTATATACCTCGAGGAAAATGCAAAAACGTAAAGAAAAAGCCTGCAAATAGCTCGATCTCGAGCACTGGCGTGCTTCCTGCAACTGCGAGTAAGACGAAATTGTAAATTACATCACGTACTTAAAAAGAAGCCGAAATTACTAAGCTCCAAGTTCAGATGATTAATTCTCACCCTAACCGAAATACAGACAGAGAAATTTCACAGAGAAAGAGATAACGCCTTCACTAATTCAAGTACTCCTTGTAAAACAAAACGATCGATTCTACTGTTCGGAAAGATAGCTGAAGAAGCACGGCGGGAAAAAAAAATTTCAGAGAGAATGAAAAACTGAAGAACAGAAAAAAAGGAGGAGAAGGAATAATAAACCTTTTATTTTTCCTCTCTTTTCTTTTTGTTTGCAGGTCGGAGCAGGCCGCCGCGCTTATCGGAAAAGCTCCGACACTCCGCCGTTCCCTGCTTTAAATATGCGTCCCCTTCTTCTGCATTTTTTTTCACTATTTTTTTAATCTTATCTTTTTTTCATAAAACATTAACAAAAGATAATTTACTTTACCAAAATATCCAAGCAAATTATTTAATTTACTTTACCTTTAAAAGTTTCAATTTCGTTCTCATAATTATTATTCTCGTCTTATGTCCCATTTTTAATTTATATGCAATGAATCAGTGTTTCTATACGAATTTTTTGGTGGGTGAAAACTTGTTTACGGAATATTTGTCAGATTTAGCCAAAGTTAATAATTTAATTACACTATTCATTTTTTATATGAATTTAGAATTTAGTTGGTTTTTATTTTAATGAAATATGTATTTTTTCAGTTCAACAATTATAAATAATGTTGACTCTGAAAAATGAGTGCTGACTCATTTCTATTTTTTCCATTTTCAATCAATACAGAGATAGAAACATTGTCTATTTTTTCTAAGAATTGAAGTTTTGAACCATGTGATAACAACGTGACTGTTTCTTTTCCATTGTCCATAAATAAGGTGATCAGATTTGATCAGGACAATAATTTTTAGATTTCTATCTTTTATCATTATAATCATCACCATCATTAAAAAAAATTATGAGCTTTGAGCCGTTAGACTTTTTATCTTTCAATCCCGCTAGAATTTTGCATTATAACATTTTATATACATCATCTAAAAATAGAGGTTGTCGAACAAAGAGTTGCAATAAATTAAGGAATGAGCAATTGCCCCTTTTTCTTCCTTTTTTTGCTTTGTCCTTTGTATACTTTTGTGCATACGATATGGTCATAAAAGATTGAGTGCTTTCAATCCGAGTATAGTTCAATTGATTAAGGAATATATTATACTGTAATAAGTTAGACATTAATTATTTTTGTTTTAGTTCAATTATTGTGAGGTAGAGATTGAAGTTTGAATTTTAAAGAAAGTAATTAGTGTTGATCTATTAAATTATGCTTAGATCAGCCACATGAATGGTGGTTGTTTGGTTAAAAGTTATTCAGTGGTGGCATCGTAATTACGAGCCAAATGGGGGGTTTAATTGGAGGGGAACATTAAACTTCATGGTGTCCATGGAGGAAAAAGGGTATTTATGTTATTTTATTTTTAAAAGTGACTTTTTAATTAGTTAGGACGTAATTAATTTATAATTAAAAGTAATGGAAATGGGGATATTCCATAGTTAAATGAGGATAAGCCTCCTCCAGTCCGTACGACCAATGATGTGTTTCTTTGATTCCCATATTTGGTAAATTATGCTTTAACTCTCTTGTTTGTAATATTATATATCAATATTCGTCTATAAACAGTAAATTTAACTACCAAATGTCGTAAAATCTAATTGAAAATACTAATCAACCAATGCCAATTTTTTATTTTTTATTTAGGCATAACGAAGAAATTCATTTAAATTAATATCGTTTCACTTTTCTAGTTAAGATTGTCGATAAATGTATTTAGACAATGTTAGATATCATATTACGCTGGTTAGATATCATTTTGGTTCTTTTTTTTTTTAATATAAAATGTTGATTGTTAAACAAATATAGGTTAAATTACAAGTCTAGTTTTTGAACTTCCAGAATTGTGTTTAATAGATTCATATTGAACTTTTTCAAAGTGTATAATAGCTCTCTATCTTCACTGCCGATGATATGTCTAATTAATAATTTTTTAACTATAAAAAGTGTTTAGTTAGAAATTCCTTAACCCCCACCTCGACCCCAATACACATGATAGAGAATGGGCAAGGGCTTGGAATAAAATATCTTCACGAGGACAAGATGACAAGTGCATCCCGACTTCGTCGGAACATCCCAATTAAATAGTGTTATGGGCTGAGAAATACATGTCCACACATGGATGTGTATTAAACATAAGGTGGTGTAGAACTACCTCAAAACCAAAATCTCGCCAAGTGTAGGTTTGTCACAGGCCGACCCACTGACAACAACAATCGAGGAGGGACACCTGAGATCACCTAACTCCACACTTCAGTAGCACTGATTTATGAATGAAAACTACATGATGAGATCCACCCCGACATATCTTTATACAATGTACAACTTATCTCCAATGTCACGATCAACAATCGACGCAATAAAATGTCCATGGTGCATGTACAGACTAACAACACAATAGAATCACACTCTAAGGTTCGTCATGTATAAGTACGGGACATTCTTGTTTAGCTTAATATATCTGGGTCTAAATATTGATTAGATCACGTAACATCGTCACACCAATACAAGGTTTCTTTGTCGACTTTGTACCTCGAGTCCCTGTCCATCGTGTACCCAACCTGAACAACAACGAGACCTACCTATCGAAAGTTTGCACCAACAAATATAATTTAACGAGTTACGAAGCTAAATTTGTAATTTAACCAAAGTATATATATATATATATATATATATTTATATATATATATATATATATATGTTAAAAAAGAAAAAAAAAAGTGGTTATAAAATTGAGGGTAAAATATCCTTGGCTTTTGAATAAGATGGATGTGAGTGAGGGCGTGTACACGAAAACCAAAAACGAATCACTTGCCGGTTAAAAAGAAGCCGACATTAAAATAATACACACACAAACCCACCATGTTTTCTCCTATTTTTATAATGCACCCACTCCTTTTTTTTATTATTTTTTTATTTTTCTTAACTTGAAAAAAAAATTTAAAATTCAACACTCAACTGAAAAGCCTCCTTTTACGTACCATAGTACCATTATTGTAATCTTTAGTGGCCCAACTGTAATTTAACTCATGTTTCTATTATTATTAAAATTTCATCACTATTTAGTTAAAATTTCGAAAATATATGTGATAAAATAAAAATATTATTTATGAGCAGTTTTTAAAAGAAAACTAAAAAGTAAATTAATTATCAAACCAGACTTATCCATCGAGCAAAGAATAGTAATTTTTTTCAAGTACGGGGGGAAATAATTTTGTTTTCACATTATTAGTCTTTTTAAGAAAATATTACGCTAATAATGAAGAGGGAATTTTTTGACATACAACTCAAAAATAAAAACCGTAATTTTTGTATAGTTCAATAAATATAGGAGCAAGAAGTTCAACCTCCAATCTCAAAGTAGATATCTTACACTATACATAAAATCCATAAATCTCTACTAGTGAAATAATGTTCATATCCAAATTATTAACCCTATTTGTGAAAAGCTATGAAATAACAACACTCTATAAACTCCTATTATTTTCATTAATATTTACAATGTATACGATATTATTAATATTTACCTTCATAAATGCAATGTTGGTTCATTTACTTTTAAAATTTTCATTTTCGTTATTGTATTTTTAATATTTATTTGTTTTAGCCACAGTACTTCAAAATATTTGTTTTGATTTCTATATTTTAAAAAAAGTGACTAATTTATAGTTCATATTTGTAAAATTTTAACACAAGATTTATATCTAAGCTATACCATTTAATATAAATTTTATGTTTACATTTCAATAAATTTTGTGGGTGAAATGTCGTACTAAAAATATGATAAATTGACCAAAATGGACGTTTCAAAAGTACGAGCTAAAATGAACAAAAGTGGAAAGACATGAACCAAAATGAACATTTGAAATTGACCAAATTGAACTAAATTGAACCATATAGTACCGAACTAGTATTTACATAAAAAATTAATTCTATTTTAGTTCTTATATTATTTGCTTTAATTTATTTTTATTCTTATAGTTTCAAAATATTTAATTAAGTCTTCATACTTTAAAAAAAATGACTTGTATAGTTAAAGGGAGCTTGTCTCTCCTTTAAAAAAGAGAATAAAGTGACATCCCTGATTACCGTGAGTGAAGTTTCATATTCAAATCATAATAAGAAAAAGTAAAAATGAATGGATCGAAATACTCACTTAAAAAATACATAAATTAAAATTGAAGTTCTGAGATAAACAAAATTGGACATTATATTTAGAAAAAATAATAATAATAAGGTTTGAGATGTTTTTGTTTGTGGGAAATGTTGAGAGAACATTGGAAAGGAGGGGCTGGTTGGATTATGATTTATGATGGGGGTGGGGCCTACAAGGGTGGCACGCTCGAGGCACAGGCACGTGTCAGTGTCCATAGCTTATAGGCTCACTTCTCAATGCCAAAACTTGGACCCCACCACCACGTGTCATCCTCAACCTGACCCTACCCCTCGCATTTCCCCCTTCCCCACGCAAACTTTTTTCTTTTTCCCTTTTTGAAAATAATAATAATAATATGAAAGAAAAAATATATTTTTTTAGGTGGATTTTGTTTCTATTTGATCTATAAAATTTAAATTTAGTTTAAATCCGATGATTAAAAATTTCAAAGTGACGTAGTTGATCTTTGATGTATGAAATTAAAATTTTAATTGTTTATTTTAATTTTTTTCGGACAAAACTTCAAGTAGCATGTAGATAAGTTGACCACACAAGAACTATACAAAATTAAAAAAGACATTTGTCTATATGTTATTGGATCACACAGGAATTCAAGAGGAACTTGAGTAAGTTTTCCCCATTTTTCAAGTTTGAGTTAGATCAACTAATGGTCGACTAAATTTAGTGAGCAATTGTAAGCCAAACTCAAACCTTATAAATTAATTAGAAATCAAATTCAAATTGAAGGTGAAATAAAAACTATATTTAAATATGAGTAACCAAAGTGATGCCTTTTTAAATTCAAGTACTAAATAGAAATCATGACACACATTTTAGAGATCAAAAATGTATTTTTTTTTATTAATAAAAAGCAAGTTCTGCCTTTAAATTTAATAAAGTGTATCCATTTTCACCGTAAATTTTATTTTTCTCAAATTTGACTTCTAAGCTTATTGTATTATAATTTTTATCTTAAATTTTCGCACATTTATCTATTCATTTTAACAAAAATTAATATAAAAATCTTTCCAAAACTCAGCTAATTTCAATGAAAATAAGTTAATGTGTAAAATTATGTTCATTAAATAACTCTTTCAAAATTAATTAAATGATGTTTTTTTTTCCTGAAATTCTATCAGTTTTGTACTGGATATATATTTTATAGTTTCTTAAATTCACTTGAGAATATTTTATTTAACGATTCTTAAAATGGAAATCCGTTGCAGGTGGAAATTACCATACTTATTTAAGTTTAATATAAATATTGTCTACCCTTTTCAAATTTAGAGTACAATTTCATTGAACTAGAACTTAGGTTAGAAATTAATATATCTTATCAAATTTAGGGGTAAATCTTGAATTCTTTGTCCTTTATTTTTTCTCGGACAATATGTTTATTTTCTATTTTTATTTTTATTTTATTCGATCTTTTAAATTTGTAAAGAGAAAAAAAGACTTTAAAAGGCAAATTAGTTTTGAAATACAGCTGATAAAAAATAAAGACAATCCCACTTACCTAACTCTTCTTATTCATTTCTTTAGGTGTGGAGAGATATGGAATCAACAATTTTCCAAAAATGAAGGAAAAGTTTATCAAACTTTGTTTGGTGAATAATATATTAAGATCTCAAATATTTTATTCCAAGAAAAGAAAACCCCTAATATTTCATTTCATTTGCTTTATTTTTATTCTTTAGTTAGTTGGGTTAGTTTTAGTCATTTCAATCTCCATCGAGTTATTATAAAATATTAAAAATCTATTGACATTTGAGATTTGAGTCATGAAACTTTAATTTGCCCTATAATTCCGACGAGAAGAAAAAACGTGTCAAAAAACCCTCATAGCCAACCTAACATGCAATTGCTAAATAAATTATTAAACTTTGACTTTGATTTATAAAGTTGGTGATTCCTAACATATGAATTTATGGGTTTATTTAGCAGGTGTATCCACGTCCCACTTCAAACTTTTAGATTCTTCGGAGGGACTCCTCTATTCTATTTCGAGAAAGGCATTCCAACTTCAAAGGCAGGTGAGTCGGGTCAGGACGGAGTTTGACTGCTAGGATGGGATCGGATCCATCCTACTTGAAGCACTCCACCACGAATAAGAGTATTCGGGTTGGATAGGTAGTCGAGATAGGAACTCATATCTGTAGGGACTTGTAGTATAAAATAAACAAATTCATATAACAAAAATGTAGATTGTGTTTTTTACCCCTCGGTGTTATAAAAGTCTAACCAATGACCTAGGCAAACAATCCTCTCTAATCTTTGGAAGAGGAGTTTTGAAAAAGGTAAACGATCAACTTATCGTGTTAACTTTTACAGTGTAAAACCAAAGTGATATTTTAATTGATTTGGTTAACCTATCATTATAGACCATTAAACCATTGTTAAATCTTACGATGATTATGAGATTCATGTCTTAGATCTAGGGGTATGAAAGAAACCAAACCGATCCGAAAAACCGACTTGAATTGAGTCGAATCGGGTCGGTTCGAGTGAGATTAAATGTGACTCAATCGAAACCGAACAGAACTGATACTATTGAATTCGATCCGTTTCAACCGACATTAAAGTTTCATACCCAATTAAATAAAATTAAAATGTAATTAGAGATATTGTAATCATTACTCACAATAGTTTTTGAAATAAAGATGAGTCCATTGACGGAAAAAAAATTGTGATGCAAAATAATGGAATTATATACATTTTAAAATTCGGTTAAAATACTGTAGTAGTCTTTATATATTTATTTAAATGTAGTCAAAATTATATATTAAAAAAAGTTTATTATCTATAAGACTTTGCATATAAAAATTAAAATCGATACTTTTTAAAAGTACAGAGACTAAAACAAATATTTTGACAGCATATGGATTAAAATCAATGGAAATTAATAGTATATGTACCAAAATAGTATTTTAGCTATTTTGGCTTTAAAAATTATATTGAATTCCATTTTAAAAAACATAAACACTTGCTAATTTTAATAAACTCCATATTTATGGCAAAGGAAGAAAAAAAACTTGTCCAGCTCATTTTTAGTAGTTGAGTCCATCACTTCAAATTTTTTTAAATATATACTCATTTAAAATATCAAACACATGCTCGACTCAATTAGTTAAGGCACAATTATAAATTACTAATTTTTTTTATCAATTTAAAAAAGAATATATATTAAGTCTTCTAAAAAAAAGTTATATATAAAACCAATTATGCATGATAAAAATAAAAATAACAATAAAAAATAGACTAACATGGTCGCTTTTTAAAAGACGTTTTAAAAATACATTGACCTAAAATTAACAAAAGTAAACTAAAATAAATATTTTAAAAATAAGAATCAACACTATTTAAACCTAAAAATATTTACAACAAAATTCCCTATTAATTTTTCCGGCCCATGGGCCGATTTTGATGATGGATCCTTAGGAAACCCAGTATTTTCAGGCCCAGTCCAAACCCTAACAGCAACCGAGCCACCATACGGCTTCGTCTGATCGTCTCTCTCCCACTGGTTCCATAACCTAGATTTGGCCGACCAACTTCAGATATGGCTGCTGCTTTTGCTTCCAAATGTTCCCGCGGTATGCAATTTTCTGAAAGTTCAAGTGGATGCTGGAATTTTTCTTCATCTTTGTTCTTTGATTTGGAGCTAGAAGCTTTGTTGCCTTTTCTTTTCGGGTTTTCTACTCGTGTTGGACCTTAATTTCACTTGATTTATCTTAGGAAATGAAAGGTTTAATGATTCTTTCGATTGATAGCAAAGCTTGTGTATAATTTGATTTTGTTCCGGAATTTTGGCCGAGAGACTGCTTTGTTTACACTTTAACCGTAATTGCTCTTGTTTTGATGTTGTTATATTATTTTTACAATGCTTTTCAGCATATACATGTTTATAAAACCATTGTGGATCCCTTCAAGAAGAATTCCTGTCATGGTAGCTCATGAGGAAGATTGATGGAACAATTTTGAGAGTCGCAGAAAATGATTATTCTTCTCCTAGGAATCCTTAGAATCCTACATTTGAATCTTAAACACAGCATGGATTTCAATTGAGAAGAACTTTCTTCCAAAGTTTTTCCTTCACCGTAACGTTTGAAACTCTTCCATGAACAAATGATCCATAAGGAAAAGCTTGGCCCAGTTAATTCCTAAAGTAAAACTAAGTTGCGCCATATAACACTTGGCATGTATTACTCCGGCTCTTCTGTATAGTCAGTCGTCTTTGACCTAAACCTGTGTAGTGTCTTTGTTTTCAGCCACGCTCTTGTACTCAGACGTGTGATCTTCTCCCCCTTTTATATGTGTAAAGAGAGAGACGCCTCTGTAATGTTAATTTCCTGTCATCGTCAACTATCCATTGGAACCTGTAAGCTGTATGAAAGTGGGATTATTTTACATTTTGCAACATGTTAATTTTTAGTCCTTTTTCTTACTATTGCTCTCTGAACCTGATCGTTTGAGCACACCATGGTGTAAAATTTCCTTCACTGTGACAGTTCTCTCTGTTATTTGTCTTAATTCTTTAGTTTTGAATTTCTAGCTGCCGTGAAACTCATGTTGGTTCTTTGTTTCTTGAAAATTGAACTAGTGGGCCGTTCACTGTTGGGTGGACTTGGAAACAATCTGCCTGGTTTATTGAGCACAGCGCAGGAGACAGTATGCAGTAGTTTCATCTCGCAGGTCTGATTCTCTGAAATTTTAATCTTCCCATCTAACTTTCAATCCTAAAAATTAGAATTGAAAGGAAAAAAATAAATGTGTAGAATAATCACATGCATGATGAGATTTGTGCCTCTGTCAATAGCTACTATCTAAAAAAACAAGTATGGGGTAGGGCTATAAAAGAGGCATTTACTTGTTATGAGGCTTGTGGTGTTATATAACTGTCACGGTTTGAAATTTATTTGAAGAGATAATATTGAAATTCTAAAATCATTGTGAGTGGCATAAAATCTTGAGGAAATATTGGTACGCTTATGAGTCAGGATCAATTTATAGCTGCGCTGACCTTGTGTATTGTTATCTTTTGCAGCAACAAAGAACTTTCATACAGATGAGGACTGTGCTTAAAGTAGTGGACAACTCGGGGGCAAAAAAGGTGATGTGCATACAAGCTTTGAAGGGAAAGAAAGGAGCAAGACTCGGAGACACGATAGTCGCATCAGTGAAGGAAGCCCATCCTAATGGAAAAGTGAAGAAAGGGAAGGTTGTATATGGAGTGGTTGTGCGAGCTGCAATGCAAAAAGGTCGCTGCGATGGGAGTGAGGTCAAGTTTGATGATAATGCTGTAGTCCTTGTTGATAAGCAAGGCCAGCCCATCGGGACGAGAGTGTTCGGTCCAGTTCCTCACGAACTCAGGAAGAAAAAGCACGTAAAGATTCTTACTTTGGCAGAGCACATTGCTTGAAATCTGTAAGCAGATTGGAGCCATGGGCAAGAAGGTTTCTGTTTGTTAACTTGTTGAACATGATGTGCCTACAATACAACCTCATTGGGATTTATTGGAAGAAAGAAGAGGAATCTGCTAAAACCATCGGAATAATTGTCTTTGACAATAATAAGAAGTAGTTGTTGCAGTCGCCGACTTGGCTTTGCGATTCCTCACGTCATCGAATTCTCCAGAATGTAGCGGAAAGTTTTCGATTGCTCGGTCTTCCAGTTAGGCAAGTTACCATTATATAAGGTTTGGATTTTGACAAAGTACTTCCTGTCTGGTTAGAGTTTTTTAGACACCACGATGATCTAACTTTCTCATCAAGATCTTTCAGAAGTCAAAAGTTTGCCTCCTTTTTTATTAAAGCATAAGCGTTTCTTGGACTGTCTTTGTTATGCTAATGAAGAGATCTAACACATATCCAATGTGTATTGCAATTTTGTTATAAACCCTAATATTTTCCAATGCTTAATGCATACATTTAACTGTTGAAAGCGTCCAATATGGACATTTGAGAGTGGACTACGTTGAGTTAAGTAGTTGGGTTTCTTTTAATATGTATTTCAAACCTTCAAAAGAGATCTTCATTTTCTTTTTGTATTTGCAGCATATAAATTTTGACTAAAAACTTAAAGTGTAACAAATACTATCTACTAATTAAATACTACATATATTTGTTAATATTTCCGTAAATTCAAATTCAAAAATGGTTCACAACATTTTGCCAAAAAATAGGAAAAAAAGATGAAAAATGTTTGTTTATTAAGCTGGTTTAAATACTATTTTAATCTATATATTTATTCATTTTAATACTTTCGAACATTTATTTTGACTCCTATACACTAATCCTGTTCATTAAAAATGACATCATTCTTCAATTTTTAACATAACTTTCCACTTACTAAACTTTTTCTAAACATAATTTATATAAATAGTTTATATTGGGTTTAAAATTAATATTAAAATTTTGCAGATAAAACTAAAATAATCACTTTAAAATTATAAAACCGAAAGTACATAAACTACAAAGTTGGCTCTACCATAACCAAAATCAACCAAAAGATTCTGAAACAAAACGGAACCGAATTGTTGTAGGGTCTTTATATATATATCGAAATTACAAAAGAAATTAGATCTTTCTCAAAAAAAAAAAAAGTAGGGAGGGGATTTGCCATTTTTATAGGCCCTTCCGTGATTTCTGTGGGATGCTAAAACTGAAAGGTAAATGTATTGGTTCAACTTTAAAGCTTAAACCAACAGAAAAATTAGTAAATATGAATTGGAAAATTTATATTTACTAATTGGGCGAGTCAATGTCCTACTTCCAAGCTCCCCTAAAAACTAAACAAACCCAATTTCCCAAAATTTCTCTCTCTAAAATTAAATCAGAAAACGAACCCAGAAATGAGAATCCCCAGTCTCCTCAACTACGCAACAGATCCATAAGCCAATTACCCGTCTCCGAATTAAATTTCGGTTTCGAGGAATGGGAATGGCCCTCTGAATCCGAATTCGGATCGCCATGGACACCATTTCGGAATCCCACAAGCTCCAGAACATACCTTCTTTCAAGCTGTCCCGGTACTCCTCCGGCGCACGCGACTCCGACGCCGGCGACGACCTCCGCTACATCAGCCTCAAAGACATCCTCCTGAACTCCCCCTCCTACAGCGGCGTCAACGACTTCAACGACTTCAATTCCTCCAACATCTCCATACGGAATGAGCTCGTCAAGCGCGCCGCCTCCGCCTACCTCCAATCGGCGGCCATCCTCGTCAGCCGCAACGAAAGCTGCTTCGTCAGCTTCTGGGAACGCCTCCGGAACAAACTCGCCGCCCTCCGCTCCCGCTGGTGGGATTGCTTTCACCACGTTTTTGGATTCTTTACTTTTGCCCTAGACACCACTTTTCATTGACTTTTCATACTCCCTTTTCGTTTTAATTTTTCCTTTTTCTTTTAATATTTTAAAGATTTTTTTCCCCTTTCTCCTTTTCCTTTAGAGATGGTTCCACCAGGTGAGTTATGCTCGTATCGACAATTTAACATCATTCATTTATWGTCCCGTTTTCTATTCCTCTTTCTTTGGTTGGTTGGTCTTGCTGTTGCCGGTTTAGGGTGCTCTGGCTAATATGACTATGTTGCTTCCTCTTACGGGTCATCATACCAATTAGTAAAGTGGAGGGGGACATACGAGTACGCGAAGGGAAGAGAGTTGAGACGGAGACGAATCCAAGCCAACGAGGTTACAAAAGGTACGAACGAGTTGGATAACCAGTTGACGGTTACTTTTCTAGTTATTCCCGCTCCAGTGGAGATTGCTTGCTTTCTCGATGGGAATTGGTAATACTTGGTCTTGGTCTTTGATGAGGAAGTGGTGGCAGGGCAAAGAATGGGTGGAGATTAGGATATAGTCAGGATATTCCACTGTCTCGGTAAACCCATTTCTAGTTCTTTTTAAAAAGGGGCTTTGCATTCAAGACAGTTGATTCAATAAAGTTCGAAGTTACTATTGTCGATGCTCTATCATGTATGTTTTAATTTCAGACGTGAATCATTTGCCCCTTTTTTCTTTTGTATAAATTGTATATTAATTAATTATGTCATTTTCCAATGACTTAATTATCTTTTGGGTTAGGTTGATTCATGAGTTAAAATATTATATATTTACTCTTAAAATTTTGAAAAATACTATATATTTTGATTCAAGGAGATCATTCACTCTAAATGTATATCTATTTAAATATTTAAATTTAGTTTAATTAGTGCTGTTATGTTTGAGTTGATGGTAAAGTGACTAACATAAGCATAATTTAGGTGTTAATGTATCTATTTCTTTTCTTTAAATGTTGGAGGTTTAAATCTTTACCTTCACATTTTTTATTTAAAACATGTGGGAGTATGAGAGTAGGGATCGAACTCACAACCGATATAATATATTACCGTTTGAAATGTTTTCAATTCGCTACCCTCCCATTTTTTTTATTAGACAAGAAAAAACTAATTTTTTAAGTACAACAAATTGTGGTAATTTTAAATAGTTGTGTAAAATTGATTAAATAATAAATATATTAACTCCCACCAAAATTCTTGGCCCATAGGTCCAATATCCAATTTTTTGTGGATTGGCCTCATCTAGTTAGTAGATAGTCGGCCCAATTACGCTACCCCTTGGGCTTAGCCCATAATCTAATCAAGGCCCAATATTTTGTTGGGCAGGAAATTATTTTAAATCTCAGGATCTAAAAATATTAAAATAATTTCAAATTCCTAACTTTGTTTGGAACTCAACAAATTTTAATGGTTTCTAAAACCAGTAAAATAATAATAATGTATTTGAAGGCTTAGAGGAAAGGAAAAGAAGGTAGCTCATTTACCATTATACCCTTATAATTATAAATAATTCTTAAAAAAACCTAATAATATCATCCTTCCTCCTTCTTTTCTTTTATATTATTATTATTATTATTATTATATATTAAAGAAGTAAACCTACTTTCATTTCTTTCATTCCAACGAGTTAACGTATCAATATTATATTTATGGGTCACATGTTTATTATGAACTATTATAAAGTCTATTTTATTTTAAATGTAAATATATCCTCTCAAGATCGTAACTCATTTGTCAGGGCATCATTTTTTTTTTTCTATTCGGTTGGTTCCTTTGAATTGATAAATCAATCCCACGTCAAAGTAAAATTACGATGAGGTAAAGTAGTAAACTTTCATTAGCTTGTCAACTACAACCTATTATTAACGGAACATATTTAGGGGACAAAATGAGTTTTAAAATTCTATATTTTTAGTTCATACTAGACACTTAAAATAATTTCAAAATCATTATAATATGTAAATCCTCGTAAATTTGCAGGTCTAAAGCGAGGGTAAGCAATTTCCATTTAATTTGATTTTATACTTTAATACTTTTCTATTGGAATTTTTGTACCAACAAACAAGTCAATTCAAATTATTTTATATTTTTTCTTTATTATTATTAAATAAACAAAAGTAACTGAATTTTACCAGAAATAGGTGTGACCTACATACTCAACTGGCTCTATTTCTGGCCGTGTTTGGGAACAAAGTAAAAGGAGCGGGCTAATGTGCAATTAATAAAAGTTTCGGGTGGAAGGAAAAAAGTTAACGGTTGAAGAGAGAGAGAGAGAGAGAAGGCAGAATCTGACGGCGTCACGATCGCCGAGAAGGACAAAAGAAGAAAACGACAGGGGACAGGCTGACCGTCAAACGACGGCGTTTCAGTCGTTCAGTGTCGGCTTGTCGGCATCAGGGATTTTTCTTTCTTTCGTTTTTATTCAGTTCTGTCCTTTGTTTTTCTTATAACCCTCTTGGCGTTTTTGGTAAAAGCGTTACGGCGTCGTTTCTCTCCCTTTCCCTCATTTTCCACTTCCAATTTCAATTTTGTATGACAATTGAAATACAATTAAAATTTTTGTGTTATTAAATTATTATTTCCTTAATATATTTAAACACGTAGTCATACTAATTAAAAAAAAGAAAAATGAATTTTATTGATATGCATGCTTAATTTTATTAATGTGTGGGCAGTAGATTTTGTTAGCTATTTCATATATTTGAGTATGTTAATAAGACACTAATTAAAGACAGTGTTTACATTTTTTTGACGATTTTTTTTATTTATTTTAAGAACTGGGGATTTAAAACATTGTTGAAAGTTTACCTAAAATATTATGGACTCTTCTGTATCTTTAGCAACAAAAAAGAAAAAAAAAATAATTTTTTTAGCTGTTTCTAAATTTCAGCTACACTTTTATCCAATTTTATCACTCTCATTTTTATACTATTAACCTAATGGTGATGTGGTACGTGTATTAGAGTTTTATATGAAATTAAATTTTTTCAAAATTTTTAAGTTATACTTATTTTGATTTTTTTATATAATTTTAAAATAAAGTAAAAAGATGAAATACTAATTTTAAATATGTTTTAAACAAAAACGAAATAGCAATAAAAAACAAGAAATTTAATTTTACTGTTTCAAAAGTTTCAATAAAATTTTGGAAACAATTATTAAAAATGAGAATCGAATGAACATTTATATTCCTAGAAAAATTAGAAACAATAAACATAAATGAGAAGCTACCATTTGGTAACATTCCCATTTTTTATTTATTGTTTCTTTCATAATTCCAATTTTTTAGAAATATAGGGTTTGTTAATTATTCATGTTATCGTTTATCATTTTTCAAAAAATGTTTCCAAAATTGTATAGAAATATGAAAGCAACAAAGTCAAGTTTTTTTTTTTGGTTCATAATTCCAATTTTTCCCCAAAATATATAAAAATAACTATCTTTATAATTTTCAGCCCATAAAATGCATAATCAATATAACATACAAAGTTTGAAAGTTTAATTTAAAATTTTGATTTCCATCTGAAATTTTTTAATTTAAAAATTTAGAGAGGAAGAAACAGAAAGATAGTTATCCATTTTTTTTTTTCAAATTCTAATAAAAAAAAAAGAAAAACAAGAAACAGTTATGGTTAACCGAATTAAAAAAAGAAGAAAATAGCAAACAAGAAGTTGAAAAAATTAACCAAATCTCAACAAACAGGCCCCAACAAATTAATTTAAATAAAAAGAAAAGAAAAAGAGGAAGTATGTGGGTCCCACCCAGGGTCAGAAGTATAGGCAGTTAAATTGTATGACTCAGCGAATTGGAGATTCTGTTATAGTCCCAACTTTGACCGCTGACTGCCCCTCCCTCTCCCTCTCCCTCTCCTTTTTCCTCATTTTCCAAACCCATTTTCTTTCTTTTCTCTCCTTTTCCTATAAATATAAAACTCAATAAACTTTACTTAAACCAACTTTCTAATTTTTATGGATAAAGCAAGACACACAATATCAACTTTTCTAGTGTGTTAATTTCACACATATCTATACCAAATACATCTATTAACTTACTACATATTTTTTAAATTACACTTTTACCTCTAACAAAAACTTTGACATTTCAATTGTTAGATTAAAAACCCCAATAAATTTATATTTTATAGTTTTAAATACCATTTTGGTACTACTTTTCACTTTTGTTCATCTTAGTCCTTGCTTTCTAAAGGTCTATTTCAATTTAAACTATGTACGTARAATTTAACACAAATTATGTATACCAATGAAAGTTCTTTAATACAAATTTATAGCAATTAGGGAGGAAAATAGAATTTGAACTCGAATGTAGATTAATCAAGTGAATAATAGCCAACATGAGCATAATTCATTGATATGTATTTTTTCATTGGAGGTTGGAAGTTTGATCTCATATATTTCTAACGAAAAATAGATGGCTCCTCTAAGTAGGAATATGTTGATGCAGAAATTTGGTCTCTTGGATTACGCCAAGTTCGCATCAATATTTAAGAATAGTGTTGTGAACATACCTTTACCATTAATATAGGATATCTTATTTAATCATAAGCCGAGATATCTTCCATTTTAAATTCCTTAAATAAAGAGGATTTGAATGGTAGAAAATTATGACATTTTCATCCAGAATCTTTAACGAAATGCAAAAACAAAAAGTATTTTTAGAAAATGATGGATTGTCAAATATTTAAAGATGATAAAAGACAAAATGACTCCTCATCAGTGAAACAAAGTATTTTCTATTTCTAAACTGCTGTAGTAAGAAAAGATAAAAGAATAATAAATTTGGAAATTGATGTTATCGAATAAATTACTCACGTCGAAGAGAAAGAAGAAACAGAAGCACGCGTCTGGAAAGAGAGAGAGAGGGAAAAAAGGGGCGTCCGTACAATTCAATCCCCACCATAAAAACAAGCCCCAAT
>NW_019104529.1:294027-313293 GCF_001995035.1 Momordica charantia
CTCTGTCCACCCCTCTGGAAAGCTCGCGTTGACTGTGGGTCGCGATGATTGCTTGGCTATGATCAATTTGGTTCGGGGAAGGAGGAGTTTCTATTGCAGGTTGGGGAGAGAGGCTAGTTTGGTGAAGTTTGATGTGGGCGGGGATAAGTTTTTCATGGTCATGGAGGACAAGGTATCGGTGCATGAGGCAGAGGATGCGCGGCTGCTGTGCGAGTTCGAGAACAAGAAGCGGGTTCTTTGTGCCACGCCTTGCGAGGTCAGTCTAATAGGTGTTTTGCTTTGAATTCGTATTTGCCATTTGTTGCCAGACGTGATTTTCCTGTATGGGCTGGTCTCAGGTTTATAAATAACATTGAAAATAGATACAACATAGATTATTTATCCTCAAATTGTAAGCTTGAATTTGTAGCACATTTCTTAAGGAGCTGGTTCCTTTGAACTCCGAAAAGTTTCGAAGTTTCTGTGCATGTTGAACGTTATAGTATCCTATTTTAAGGAATTCAGTATATTCGTTTGCAGTTGCACTAATCTTGAATTAATGGTGTTTAGAGATTAATCGTTCAGGAAATAAGAAGTTTATAGGCGGTCAAAAGGAACCGATTCAGAGATCATGTAACCTTTTTTTAGTTCTCATGTTTATAGAAGGTTTATTTTCCTTGTGTTCAATTGTTATTGGAACTTGTACAGAACGGAATTCTGCTTACCGGTGGAGAGGACCGCTGTCTTACGGCATGGGATGTAAAAAGTGGGAAGGTGGCATATTCTATAGAAGAAGCACATGCTGCCCGTGTCAAAGGGATTGTTGTTCTCACAAAGAATTCCTCTGGTGCTTTCTCTGATGATGATCCACATGTAGTTGCTTCTGCATCGACTGATGGAGTTATACGCATTTGGGATGTTCGCATGGCAATTAAGGACAAGCCAAATCCATTAGCTGAGGCAAATACAAAATCAAGGCTAACTTGTCTTGCTGGATCGGCTCTTAAATGTAAGATTATTTTCTTTTCTCCTTGTGTTGCTTTACATACTCTTTTATACAACACATTATCATCATTTGCATAGCACGTTCACACTTTGGTATTCATGGTTACCTCTGTTATCTTCCTTTGATTGTTTTCTCGAAACAAAATATATGTGCTACTTTACTCGCACCTTAACTATCCTCAGGGGATAATCACAGCTTGATCATACAGCATTTTCCTTCAATTTTATATGATTCTTGTTGTCAAATACTAATACATGTCATGTGCTAGGATTTATGAGAATTCAACTGTCATGGGCTAGGATCAATGCCGCATTTCTAAAACAATAAGCTTGTTATCATTCCCATACTTACCAACTAAATGCAAGTAATTTTCATGTGGATGGGGGCTGTAAGAATTATCTGGCTTTATTCCGAGGATGAAAATCAAATAAACTGAACTTTGCTTGAAGAGAACACGGAAGATTCTTATCGCTTACGTCGGTTATTTTTTATTTCCCATCACTAGCTTAAACCTCAAACTAGTTTTAGACAGATTCTAAGAAATCATATTGCAGACATTTTATTTAATCTGTCTTTCCTGTCTTGATCAGCTCTTAGGCGACCACAGGTTGGGAAGAACACATCAGATGAAGGGCAGTGTGTACCGCCAAATGCCACTGACAACAATGAGATGGCTGAATAAGGAAACTAAATAACATACATTGAGTTGGCTGATTATTAGATGCTGCTGGTGGTTGGAGGGGGGCGCCTTATGCCGTGGAGAATTGTTCTTTATTTAGCTTCTCCCCTGTACACCTGCTGTATTTAAGTTTTGACATGAAAACAAGTGTTTATATTGATTCGCATAGGAAATATCATTAAATCTTTTCAGTATTCATATTGAGGCAACGGCAAACAAAGTGGTGCTCTGTACCTGTATTGTGTTTGAAATGGTTAGTAATAGACGGAATTTTGATATGAATAACTTCCATTTTTATGAACATTTGTAGTTAAAGCATTCTCATATGATTTTGTCATCGGTAAAATCCCAAGGATTTTCAAATACCTTTGATTTCTAGTCTCTTTTAGAGCTAAAAGGAATCACAATTCTTTTTCTTTTCTATGCTAACATTGTCACCTCATTTTTAGTAATTATGTTATTACAACAATCTTATATGAGGATTTTTACTCCATACGCCTCTTCATTCAAATTTTTTTTTTAAATCATTCGCTAATTTTTCTCGTTTGAGAATAAAATATATTTTTTTCCATACTCAAAAGTCAGGTATCTTTTTCTTCAAATTTGTATTCCTATAGAAAAGAAAAAACAAGAGAGTACTTACAAGTGTTTTGTGATTAAAGTATTTTTAATTCACGTGGTTGATTGCGAATTACTTAAAAAAAACTTTTAATAATGTAAAATTAAACATCAAGGTGATTTTAGATTAATTTTTTTAACTAAAATGCACGTAATTAAAATATTTTTGCTATGTTAGGGAGATGCGAACCCTTACCATTCGAACTCAAGCTTTTTTTTTCTTTTTTTTACTTTTAGTTTTGTATATGATATATAATAAATTCTGTCAGTTTAAAAAATATCTATTATTTCTTGCCTACAAAATTAAAAATTAAAAATTAGATACAATATTAAAAAATAAAAAATTAATTACACACTTTTTAAAATGGAGGAACTAAATTCTCATAGTATGACGGGAAAATATTAAGTACTATGATAGCTTTCATTCATGATTTGTCTCAAGAATGAAATCTTATTGGAACTGTCCATATCCAGTTCATCCTTCGGCTATAGTCATAGTGATCCTCCTATTCAACTAACTTCAACCATTTTCGAACACCTCATAGCATTTTCAGGGCCTTCGAGAGGAATTCGGTTTTTCTTTTCAGCAAGCGACATGTCAGATCCGGGTCAAGCTCCTTGATGAAATCGAATAAAAGAGAAGAATCATTCATTCATTCCCGGTGAGAATGTTGTCGTCAACGTATAAAAGAAGGATGAGGCAACGACCATGACGTCGACAAACAAAATGTCAGAATCCGTCAATAATATTTAAGAATCGCGAATGTATAAAATGAAATAATTAAATTATCTAACGAAGTGTTAAATAATTGTGAATGGAAGAATTACATTAAGACTAAAAATTTTATCTGGTATAAATCTAACTGTTTAATTTTCTTCCTTTAATTTTTATCTTTTAATTAACTAACAAATATGGCCTGTATTTATAATTGAGATAATTATTAATTCACGATGGGTAGCATAATATTACGGCAAACATTTTCCATGAAAATGAAATGGAGAGCGAGAGAATGGGAGCACAACATCCAACAAACCTGTGCGGACAGCGCTTTCTCTTCAACAGCTTCTCCGTAGCCATAGCCAAAGCCAAATATACAGTACTGAATCCACTTTCTCTTTGCCCTATCCAATCCGCCTCTTCCTCGCTTCTGTTGCCGCATCGCATCCATGGATTGAGTGCTCTGTAATCGGTATGCATCAATTATTCTACCTCCCCACATCTCCAGGTAACTCCGCCACATCTCGTCCGAATTTCAGTTCTCACGCTCATCACCTATGCTTGGATCCTTGTAGAATTATATGGAATTATCATGTGATGCATATTTGCGGTACCTTTTGTGAATTTCATTTCCTTGCTTCTTTTCATGTACTCCGGAATGATATAGTGATGGAAAATAGCAGTTAGGGGATATTTAATACCTGGTTTGTGTGCGCGCGTATTCGTTTTCATCGGATTGGTCGTATTCGAGATACTGAAGTATCAATTTGAATACATTTAGTTGACTTTTACGTTTATGTTCGAGTGAAGTCTTCGAATATACAGAAGTATATATTAATGGAAAGGAATACTACTTCAGTTCGTTTAGCGTTATAGTTTGTATTTTGTTTTGTTTTTTAATTTAAAAGCTCTCTGTCCTGTAGTTGGATTTCAAGGGGCAAATAAAACTGGAGGCAAATTCTCAACCGAATCAAGACACGGATTTACGAAGAATTACTTTTTTCCGACAAAATTGCATAATTTATGTATATTTCTGTACATACATACATACATACATACAGATATTTATATCTACTCAACTGTTTTTCTTTTTTTCGCAAACTCACATACTTATGGTTGTCTTGTCTTATTGTTATAATAAATAAATATTAAAATATATGTGTATGTATGTTCACTATCCCTGAGCAGTGAAGCAATATATCAAACATTTCAAGAGCTTGCTTTACCCATAATTTTAAAAATGGAAGACTTAAATTGAATTTGCAGTTGGTATGGCCTCAGATCTGATAGAAAATTCTGGTCCTGACTTCTGGTGCAATAGCTTTGAAACATTAGGAAAGTGAAAGCTTGGCAAGTGCAAGTTCCCAGGACTCCCCCCACCACATTTAAAACTGAGGAAACCATGGATTTGGTTGGAAGCAGCAGTTCAGTGGTCCCTGAAAGATCTGAATCAAGTCCAGCAGGAAATGTACAAGCAAGGAGGCATACAGGTAACATCTATGAATCAAACAATTGATACAAGTTGTGAAGTCTCAGTGCTTGGATAACTAAGTGGTCATGGATTGCAAAACCCTCAACAACTATTCACCTGGAATATTATATATCCAGCGAGTTTTTTGGCTTATTAACCTTTTAGGGTTTGGTTCCAGTCTCTAGTTTTGAACTTGGTAATCTACTGGTTTAGTTGACAATAACTTTATGCTGTTACTTTATGATCAATTGATTTACTGATTTGCAAATGCTGCATGTTGCTGGCGCTAGATAAATGTAGGATGAAGGCATCTCTTTTGTCATTTAATTACTGGGATGTCTTGCGTGTTCCCTTTGGTCACAGGTGAAGGGACCATTCTACCATTTTTGTCTGCTAACCTATAGATGTAAGTATTCTTTTTTTTTTTTTTTTGGCCAAAGGAAAGAGGAAGCAAGTTAAGACATTTGGGTGCTTATGAGATGTTTGATTAAATTTAAAATGGGTTTTAAAGATGAAGTGAAATGGGTAGAATTATAGAAAGATGTAGGACTAGAAATCAAGTAAAATATGCAAATGGGTATATGGGATAATAGTAATACAAGAATAAGGTGTACACAAAGAGACTGGGTCTTAAAGATTTAACTTCCATGTCAGATGATGGGAAGGAACTTGGAGTTTTAAGGGTATAACAACTGGTCAAGTAAGGAGGGCAGGCATCAGTTATGCTAAATGCCCACAGGAAAGGTGGTGGTTGGTACTTAGTACAATAAGATATGAAGCTTGACTTTATTGTATTGGGTCTCTTGGCTTTTTTGTTCTCTGTCTCGTGAAAATGCTTTTTTTCTTTTGGGTTTTTGGTGGAGTTTTTATAACATGTACAATACTTGATTCGTCTTTGATATCTTTGAGAAGTTCTAGGCATTCAACAAGACATTGGACGGCCCTGATTGGAATACCAATATAGTTTAATACTTATTTAACTAATGTTAGGAAATCATCATATTTGGTTTCTCTAATAGTTTAATACTTATTCTCTTTTAAGGAGAATATATCATTAAAATTATTGTTGGTAGTTAAGTTCTCTAGTTCATGAAATTCTTCCTCAAGCCAATTTTATTGCCTATTTGTTTGGGATTTTGGCTTAACTTTAATTATGTAATATTATCAATTTGGAAATTCTTCCGTGTATGCATCCTTAGAAACCATTATATTTTCTTTTCCCTCGTCATTTTTCTTCTTCTTTTCTTTCTGCAAGCATATCATCTGTTAATGTTATTTTTTTAACACTGTCTAATTGTTATATTGAATCCAGCCTATTACCATTTTACACAACAGAGCCTCCCAGCTTGTAAGCCCGTATTGACACCTGCTTTGGTGAGTCTTTGAATACTTCCTGACCCAACACATCTAAGTCCTTTATAATGCCTCTGTACATAATTATTATTATTATTTTTTTTTTTTATAACCGTAAGTCGGAGCTTTGCTCTCCTATTCCCAGGGGCACCCGTGCCCGCTCCAAGGCCCAGACCCAGGAGAGCTGTACATCATTATTGTTGACCTTATAATGTTGATTGTCTCTTCGCAGGTTATTTCTGTTTTTCTGTTAACGGGTATTCTTTTCATTCCAGTTGGGCTTGTTGTCCTTCAAGCTTCCCGTAGTGTAAGTGTACCTTATAGATGCTGAAACATTAATCTTAAACTACTTCTTTTTTATTTAATTAGATAAATTAATGATTAGTTGTGTAACTAATACATGTATGCACAGTAAAATGGAAGCTTACTTATAGTTAATTATCCTTGAATTTCAAGGGCAGAAGATTTCATCCTCTTCTGTGAATATCAAGGAGGAAGACATCCTTCTACACCCAAAGAGACACCATGGTATTTACTTGGATGCCTGCATGCATAAAAGTTCGATTTCCCTTGCAGAGAGACTAGAATGTTGCATATTTAGTGCAGATGGTTTAGTTCCCGAAGGGGCAAAGTATTAAAGTGCATGTCAATTTTACCTTCTGATGAACTTCTTCCTCTCATAAATTTGCTTGATGATATTACCTCTTTATTCCTATAAAACAATATTAATAACTGTCTAATGTTTCATATAGTTCTACTAACAACCACTTATTAAGTTGCTTATAAATTTATTTTAATGTTAATTTTTTTCACTGGCTTGTTTGTCTAATTACTTTATTTCTTTTATATATAAATACAACTAAACAATTTATGGGTATCAAAAGAAAAATTATGTGTTGTTTGATTAAATGAATTTAATATATAAAATATGTGCTGCGGTAATAGTTGAAAATGGTCGTGCAGGTTGTTGAAATTGTATACAGATATGATACTGAATGTGTGCCCGTGTCATTTAGAAATAATATGGTGGCATATATCAAAGATAGTTCAGCCTCCAAAAGTTGTTCCTTTTCCTTAGAGGTATGCTTAATTTTTTTTCTTAGCACTTATGTTCAGAATCTCCTATTAATATATTGTTCCATTGAATCTATTTTTTGTGTTTCAACTATAGATAAATTAAAACATACAGGCTAATTTGGGCAGTGGGTTAGTTTGATACTGAGGTGTTATTAGGGAAAAAATAACAGAATAAGTATGTAGAAAAGGAGCTTAAGTTTCTGTCTGAGTTCAGATAGGAAAGAACCATACTTCCTTTGGAATGAAAGATGAATTTTGATTCGGACTGAAAACTCTACTTCTGGTAATAAACAACAGTGCAGAGTTTGAGTCTCTTTTGTCCCTTTTTTCCCCTACTAATCTTATTTTAATACTTTTATAGATCAACAAGACTATGAAAGCTCCAATTTTTATCTACTATCAACTAGATAACTACTATCAGAACCACCGACGGTAATGGTCTTCTGTTCTGTTTTACGATGCTTGATTTTATATTAATTGATCTTTTTCTTTTTTTAATATTTCTTCATCTGTAACTTCTTTATCCTAAAATACCAATTACGTCAGAATGGTCATTAACAAGTGATATCGTCAATAGGGGTTCTTGATCATTAGAAAGCGCTGTGAATCAACTATAGGCACTTAAATTTCAAACTACTTCCAATATTAACCTTTTAATTTGTTAGAGGGATTTTTTTTTATAATAATTATTATTATTTTTAGAAGTTTTCATCTTTTGTAAATATGTTAGAAAGCTAATTTTCTCTTCTTTTCCTAATGCACTTTAGTCTTTATCAGCATGTTTTAAATTGTAGCTGGTATGAACTTGAGAACAATCTATTGTATGCCTTAATAGTTATTTCAAAGGGGTCTGAGTTGTTTATGAACTGAATTTCACCTTTGCAACTTGCAAGCACATAAACTTGTACTATACGGAAACTATTTTCAGTTATGTCAAAAGTAGAAGTGATAAGCAGCTCTTACATGGACTGGCATACAACGATACAAGTTCCTGCAAACCAGTACAGTCGCATAATGGTATTCCAATTGTCCCTTGTGGGTTGGTAGCATGGAGTTTGTTCAATGATACGTACAAGTTTGTCCTTGGGAGATCTGAATTGAAGGTGAACAGGAAGAACATTGCATGGAAAAGTGACCGCAAACACAAATTTGGAAAGCATGTATATCCTTTTAACTTCCAAAATGGAACCTTGATCGGTGGTGGAAACCTGGATCCAAATATTCCTGTAAGTACTACAAGTATACAGACAATAATCTAATGGTCCGTACATATTATTTCTATAAGGAGCATTTGAGCCTGAAATGTGCTTTTCTTTGTCTGCAAAAGTTTGGGTTTCGGGCTCACACTAAACTTGGAGGTCTGCCTTTATCTTTTCCATTTTTTTTTTGAACCGATGATATAAAAAGTACTAAAAAACAGTTGACATTGACTGCCTGAAAACACCAAGCCAAATTCAAATTTTCCAAAAGATAACCATAAATTTTGAGTATAGAAACTATGTAGGAGAAATATGCGACTTTAAGTTTCCTCATCGTTTCCAATTGAGCTACAAATTTTTGGAAGGAGCCAACTATCCGGGCTTCTTCTTTGGACTAACTTACTCCTCCCACCATTGAGCTCCTTAGTAAGAATATGGCCTTCTTTTTTGCAATTTCAAAGATCCAAATGTGCCTATAAAACTTCTGATCCATTACCTGTATTGTGTTAAATTAAAAATGAGAGAAAATAGCTGCATAAACAAATACCTGAAGTATCCAAAGTCCAGGCTACTTTGGGAATCTGTTGAGCCTCTAAATTTCCAAAAGGAGGAGATTTGACAACTCATCAATTTATGTGTCATATAAGAACTCATCAATTCTTTTTGCCAATTTTATGGTCATATAGACTTCATATTTTTTTTTTCACTGCACCAAAAGGGTGGTTTCTCGTCTGACTACAACCATCAATGAACTACTTGTGAGCATCGTATTTACTAGAGATCATCCTATGGACTCTCTGTCAAGGGGAAATTATCTCCATACCCATTTATTAACCAACGCTATACCCCTCTCTTTTAAATCACCTCCAATTCCCCCTTCCTGTTTTTGATTAGGTCCATGTGGCTTATATTTATATATGTAACATGTTAAAAACTTGTTGGTGGTATTTTAACTGGTATGTTAGCAGTGTATAAATGGTTTCTGAGCTTCACAGTTAAGCCCTACGTTTAAGGTCTGCATCTTACTTGGGTGGGAGAGTGTCACTCATGTGTGCCCTTAATCTAGCTTCACCTGCAGCTTCCTTAAGTATTCAAGAACGAAGCTTTAGTATGCTATTGACCCTACTTTTGGTACCGTACCCCGACTTTTTCAAGAGGTTGTGAGGCAAGGCTTTTTTTCTATAATTATGAATGCAGAATGAAGTCAGTAGGTTCGACCATTTGTAACCTGCTGATGAGAACTGTGAATTGAAGTGTGGCTAAGATATAAGCTTGTGTGTGAATCTTCGTATGTATTACTATTCTATTACTAATTGAATGAATAGACTCATTGGTGTTTCTCGATGTCTATATATTCGTGTGATTAAACTTCTGCCTGTGGATTAGTCAAGCTGGTGGTTAAATATTTACTAGTTTCGTTATTTTTTCTTTTCATTTGAAATAAACTGGTTGTGACAAATATTTTGGTTTTTCTTGCTTCCTTCTTTTTGGTTGCCGGCTCTTGTTTCATATATTAGTTGAGTGATCATGAAGATCTAATTGTCTGGATGCGCACTGCTGCTCTTCCAAGCTTCAGAAAGTTATATGGTAGACTTGAAGAAGATTTGCATGCTGATGATGTTCTAGAAGTCAAGCTAATGAACAACTACAACACTTACACCTTTGGTGGTAGAAAGAAGCTTGTCATTTCAACATCAAGCTGGATGGGGGGAAGAAATGATTTCCTCGGATTTGCCTACATTTTTGTGGGATCTTCTTCGCTATTGATTTCTTTATTCTTCACATTGCTTCACATGAAATCGAGGTAATATTTCAAAGTTGTGCCACAACTTATTTCCATAATGTTGCATCTACATCTTTGCCAACCTGCATTATAGCTAGTCGTTGGGCTCAATTATTACATTTTTCAGATTTAGGACATGTTTGAGAGTGATTTTTGCATAGTCAAAACCACTTTTGCCATTTATCTAAACTCACTTGTATATCATTGTCAAACATTACTATTTTAAATGGGAGTGATTTTGCAATGGCAGACCAAAATCACTCTCAGATGCCTTAATGTGACAATGATGTAGAAGCGATTTTCGAATATGACAAGAGTGATTTTGGTATCTAAATATGTCCTTACTGTATTCTAAAGTTGCTCCTTCGACAGGTCACTCTACTCTACTATCCTGCTTATGTTTGATGAGCCTCTTCTTTCTTGGTTTTTCTGGCAGGCCGTACGGGGAAACAAACTATTCTTCGTGGAATAAAATGGGCGGTTCGAGTTAAATGATATATTGCTGTGAGAAGCATCAAGGAACTAGAGCAGTTGGTTTCCACAGAATCCAGCACACTTTTTTCTCTTATTGGGGGTGTAAATTTTAAAGAACAGAATTATAATTTAGGAGTGACTTAGTATGTTATTTTACTTCTAACCCAGTACAGGGCGACCATTATGTTTGGAATTGGATTCAAATTACTAGGGTTGAATCTGGGAACCATTTTTCATTGTAAATGTGCTCTGATGTAGCCGTATATGGCCTTTGGGATAGCTTATTAAATCTTAAAAGTTTAGCTTTATAGTTGTATTTCTTTTAAAACATCTTTTACTGTGTATTAACTACAAGTTACTATTAGTTGCTAGTTTGTAGTTAGGTTCTCTCTATAAATAGAGATCCTTTTCCCATAATAATCAGATTTGAGATATTCTTTCTTTCATTGAGATTATTCTCCACCATTCTCAATCTATACGACAAAAGTTGTAAGACATCAATTTTATGGTTTAGTTATCCAAGTGTTCTTATCCTTTTTTATTTTTTATTTTTGTGATGTATTGTTTATGCTTATTATAATTACATATTCAACTTTGAATTTTTTTTTGGTCATTGTCAAATTTGGGAAGTTTGCTTGTTTGTTCTTTCTTGTTTCAAATAGTCATTTATTCCATGACGTGAATAAATAAATAATCTTTCAAATAGTATTTTCAATTTTTAATTTGCTCAATGTGCATCAAATCATCAATCAATTTAAAATCCAATCCAAGAACGGTTTAGATTGCTTGAATTCAAGTATCTGCACGTTTTTTTTTCTTTTTAGAAAAAACAGAAATTGGGACCTGAAACGAACCAATAATTCAGACCAGATATTTTATGTTCCATTCGGATCTTGGGATCTTCCCAACACCAACAAATCTTGTTATTCAATTAGTACAGCAATCCTGTACCTTGGAGCTTCCGACACTTGTCAGCAAATTTCACACCAAATATAATAGCTGAAAAGAAAATTTTGTCAATATTTAGAAACGTGGCATATGGATTTGCCAATCATAGTTAAAACTTTGAAGAGGGCAAATGCAAAAGCTACTGGCCCCAGCACAATTTGGACTACACCTCAAAATACCACAAATTAATCTCCTAGAAAGGTCTGGGAAAGAGATCAGTCATTTGAAAACTGCAACAAATATCAATGGTAGTTGCACTAAGCGGCACCACCAAGGGCCAAAAATATTGATTTCAAGCTTCCCCTTGGGTCAAGACTTTCACAAATCCTCATAAATATCACCCAAAAGCTTGCATTCACTCTCAACCAGACCAATCTGAGCTCTCCTGGAGCACCAACCATCTGCCTCTGAGACCTGAAACTCCAAAAAGAATGGTGAATTCCCGTTTAGCGAGGTTCGTTACCGAGGTTGCGCCACCACAGATTATCAGTGTCATGAGACGCCGAACGTCAAAAGTGTTGGACACCATCAGTGAAGAGGAGAGAGACAGTGGGAAGAATGACTGTGCTACTTCCCCAAGAAGCCCGTCAACTGTCTCTGCTTCTACAGCTGCTAGCGCCAGTTCTAGGTACTTCGTTAGAAATATAAATAGATCTTTCTCCACATTCAATGATTGAATGTGTAGTCTTGAGTTGAAATAATAAGCCTTAGAAGGCTTTATCACCATCTTCTGTAGTTGAAATTTCATGTCCTAGTGAACTGAGACCCGGAAATTTGTACTTGCACACTTTCCTGTGGACTTGCTATTACTGTAATGAAATCATTTGTAATGTTCCAATGCACTAGACATTCTGTATTTCAGTCCAATGGTTTCAATTCAGATCTGTCAATGAAACAAGCATCGTTTTTTTCATCAAAAAGATGAGTAATGTCATGACAATTTGATGTCATATAGTGTCTTTATTCTATGCCATGGTGCATTGGAAGCGACTGCTCAATCTCATTGCTTAAAGAACGAGCAAGAGAAGTAATTACCCACAAAATGATATAGACACACACGGTTAAACAAGTAATTTTCACCGTGTTCAACATTTTTTTTTATATATTACAAAATTGACTTTAATCACATAGGAGGTTGCTTGTTAATACTAAATACCAACCTTTTCATTGGAGTTCGTTTCTTTCCGTTTGCCCACTCTAGAAGACATGACTGTACTCTTTATGGATGTTTCTGATTCTACCTTTTCCTTGAGTTTCTCTAGGGCTGTTAAAAGAAATAGCAAAACATTAGAAACAGTTTACATGAACAAAATAAAAGAAGAAAATTTCTCTATTTATGCAGCTTCAGTAAAAACTACACATCCTTCCCAACACAGTATACTGCAGCCTTCTTTACTTTCGGCCAACGTGGAAACAATGATGTCAATTTGATGCACAGATCAAAAGAGACAAAATATGGAGTCCAAAATTTATGGAGTCCAAAATTTTCAGCTACTGAATGGTCAAAAGAGACAAAATATTACCAGAGACATAGGTAGGGTGGAGCAACTCAATTGAACTGGAAGGTAGGGAATGTACGGGACAAGAATCTTTATCAGCCTTTTGTAGTAGTTTCTTGAAACGCCTAACCTGAAACATAAGAATCTAAGAGTAAGCAAGTCGGGATACGATATATAGCTCAATCATTCAACTGTAACTTTTTTTAATCAGAAACAAGAAAGCTCAAACCAATCAGGATTTCACCTTCTAGCTGAATTACAAGCCAGTGAGAGTATTTCCTTATGTTTTTTTAAACAAGAGTAAGAGTATTTCCTTATGGCTTCTGCACTACTACAGAACTGTATCAAGCCCAAGGTAAAATAGTGTTATTATTTCATGCAACTAAAACGACAAAATCTTGCTCATTTGACCGGAAAATCAACCCAGATGGCAGGCCGGAGGCCAAAAGTGAAGAAATAAAGCCAAAATTCATCCCTGATTGGGACATAGGCATATAGAAAAGAAACTAATTGCAAGCTAAGCATGTTAATGACAACATTAATTTTACTGAAAAATACCTCATCTTTACTCAGCAATGTGAAACAACGCCCAGACTGCCCAGCCCTTGCAGTCCGGCCAGCTCGATGAATATATGTCTTTATAAATGCAGGCATATCATAATTAATAACATTTCTCACGCCCTCAACATCCATTCCACGAGTCATGGCATCGGAACTAACGAGTACTTGAATCTCCCCTCCTCGAAAAGCGTTCAAAGTCTTGCTGCAGAATGCACGTCAATTTAATCACTAGGTAATCAAAGCAATTAAAGCTGGTAAGAGATGAAACGAGAACGAAAATGCATTGTGCTCAAATATGAATATGCCAAGTGATTACAACGATAAATGGTATAAACACACACGACCTATCAAGCAATACTGAATCTCCATGGACAAAACAATTATCAACATAAAGCTAGCTGGAGAGTCAATGAAAAACGGGTTTTTCATACCCAACACAATTTGCAGTAACAGAATACTATGAAGCAGAATTGGTCCACATCTGATAGCAGAACGGTCTGCAGCTACATTCCATATGATAAAAAAACAAAATATGATAAAATATATTTTTAGTCTCTAAGATTTAGATTAGGATTCCATGTGGTCTCTAAACATCCCAAGATCTCCCGCAACGTGAACCTAAGACATAGTTGATGGATAGTATTCTAAGATTTTGGAAATGATTCTTTAGGTTTTGAACAAAAATGTGACATGGCAATTTTATGTGTATATGTGGCACATTTTTTTTTTAAATTATTTTTTGTTACTGACGTGGAAAAAATTATGAAAATTAAAATCTAATTTCTCTCCCCTCGCCTTCTCTCTCCTCCATTCCCCTTTCGTCCTCCCCAACTCCCCTTCCCTCTTCTCACTCTCTCCTTCTACCATCCAGCAGACCACGCCGCCGTCGCCCTCCTCTCAGTTGTCACCATATCCCTCCTCATCAATGAAGGCCCCTTTTGTTGGTTTTCCAAAGAGGAGGAGAAAGAAAAAGTAAGTTGAAGGAAGGAGAGCCATTGCGAGCAGGAAAGAAGGGAACGGCAGCAAGATTTTCCAAAAAAGGGACGGCGAACCTCACCGAAGTAGGAAGAGAGGGGAAAGAGATAGAGAGGAGGGTGAGAGGGAAGAAGATTTTAATTTTTAATTTAATTTGTCCATGCCGACCAAGTCAAAAATCATTTTAAATTAAAAAAATATGCCACATATACAACACATAAAATTGTCATGATGGCAATTTAACTCTAGACCACTTGGAACCATTTTCAAACCGTTAAGGTTTTGAAACATAAGGACCTAATAGAGTCCTAACCTAAATCTCAAGGACTAGAGGTGTATTTGACCTAAAAATATACAATTCCATAAATAGGAAACCTATGCCAAAATAACAGCTACAGCTGACCATAATTAGAGAAGTCGCAGGCTTCATATTCCACATGTTTCAATTATTTCTAACAACACTTAAAACGGGAAGGGAGAACACACTCAAGTTAAAAACAATCTTCCTGTGTTACCTTCTCAACGATTGACGTTGAAGCCCTGAATACTCTTTGATATTGAGTTGCAAGTCGTCAAAAAAGTTGAGTAATGTGCATAGCCGATGAGTAGACTCCACTGAGGATGTGAAAACGATACACTTCTCTCCTCCTAAACTTTGTAGCAGGGAAACCAGATATAACGGTTTGAGTTTTGATTCACAAATCTGGAAGAATCAAATTGAAAATAAAAGGTTACTAAAAAAGTATAAACCATTTAAGTAGTGCATATGAAACACTAAGTGATCTGGATTGACATCAGGTGATATGTAAAAACGGATGAATAAAAGGCTTGAAATTCTCTCCCAAAAAAAAAAAAGAAAAGAAACCAATTCAGAAAAATATGTAGGATGAATCTGTATCATGAACTTGCAAACTTCATAATTTAATACGAAGATCCTGAATAACTAATAGAAAAAAGACAATATTCAATTATATTAAGTTCAAGTGACACGAGTTTTACCGCAAGTACATTCTCAAGATCCATATCTATGCACAACTGACCATGGTAGCATTAAAAACACATGAAAAAATATATTGGTTCCTACAGCAGGTGTGGCATTATCCAACGCATATTTGGCATTCCAACAACTTGCATGCATGGTTCTAAGGAGGTGAAAACTTCAATTCTCAATAGAGGGGAGGAAAAAAACAAACTATCATATTTCTAGTTGGCTAATTGTTAGGTAAACTATACTAATAGACCCATAATAGATCATAAATATGCCACAGCAGCAAAAAAACGTACATATTAAAACCGGCATTTCTTCCCCTGCACACCTCAAATTTCATTGTTTCCTACATGATTTCCAATAGATAGAATATAGGTCTAGTAAAGTGACCACCAGTGTTGTTGAGGCGCACCCGGGCGCTCGCCTCAGGCGAGAGGCGAGGCGATTTCGCCCAGGTGTGCCTTGCAAGGTGCCCAGGCGAGCGCCTTCAATCGGGCGCTCGCCTCGGTGCGCCTTTCGCCTGAGGCTAGGCGATCGCCTCGTTGAAGCGAGGCGATCTGCCTTATTTATTTTATTTTATTTTAATTTTTAATTTGTTTTTTTAAAGAACCTTTCTCACTCGCGAAATACCTCAGTCCACAGACCCTAACCATTCTCTTTGCCTCTCGACATTCACCTTCACCACCCTCAATCTTCGGCCATCACCCGCTCCCGTTTCCGACCATTACCGTCGCCGTTCCCATCTCTAACTAAACTTATTGAATTTGGTTGTTTTATGTATCTTGTTGACATTTACTATGACACTATTTTGGTATTTATTTTTTAAACTCATGTTTACTATATAAATTTATGCACTATATGTATAATTTTTATTTATTTATTAAGGTGCGCCTCGCTTCACTCGGGCGTCGCCTTTGTATCGCCTCTCGCCTCAAGGCGATCAAAGGGCTGGTCGCCTTGAGGTGCGCCTTGCGCCTCGAAAACACTGGTGACCACCCGCATAAAACCACATCAATTAGAAGGCATTCTAATTAATCATTATTATAAAATGGAAAAGGATTTTTTGACAATGAACAGTGCAATAATTCATCCCAGATAAATAAGGAGACAGGCCTATTTACCATCATGTATGATTCTAATTTCTCAGGAAGTTTATATCTTCTTTTCCCAGTTGTTAAGAATAGAGGGTGATGCAGATCAAGTTGAGAAAGCTTGCTTGGATCCTGTGTAAGCGTTGCAGATAGAACCATCTTTGCAAGCCTTGGGTAAGGTTTACCCTTAAACCCCCTCTCGACACCACTACATCAATTCAAACAGTATCTGCAGTCAGCAATATAGTTTTCTAGCCCAGGAAATAGATTGATATCAACCAAAAAAACATGTCAGAGAAAAAAATGATTGGAAGGATTAATAATAACAGTGGTAACAATACTTCAATAGTATAACCGTCATTACAAGGAGTATAACTTACAATCTCCTTATGGTTTTTAAGGATCCAGCAGAACAAGGAAGTGAAGTGTAGGAAGGAAAGATGATATTATCATCGTCAGCACGTGTCAACTGAAGCACAGTCGGTAGCCAAGACTGATATGATTCCCTCAATAACCTATCCGTCTCATCGATAACCTATAATAGTATATCCCATCAACAGAATGTATTGACAGTTTGACACCAATAGTTCAAACATTGGTATAGGTTAAAGTAATCATTTTTCTTAATACACGTGATAGTAAACCTTTTTTTAAAATAGAGATAAACAAGATAACAAGCTATCATATTACATTGAATATAAAGATAAACCTAATTTATCAGCTTACAAGTTCTCTCTTTTTTTTTTTTTTGGTAAGAAACAAAGCTTATAAATCATTCTAAAATCAATGATTCATAGGAAACAACTACTAAATAACCAGCTTTTTGTATTTGGTGTTCATTGTGCAGGATGAAATGAGAAATTCACCGAGAATAGAAAATATGATGACTTTCCCATCACTGCCATATTGAATTTTTAAATAAATTTTCTTATTAAACAGAGAAATGTCGATCTTGGCTATTATTCAATCAACCACGTAAATAAGAAAAACTTTATCCAATTAAACGTAAAACACAAGATGTATTAACACTGCAAAGTTACAAAAATCTATACCTCCAGAGAAATATAAAATTTATATACAAATAGACATTAAATTTGGGTCATGCACAGTGACTAAGTCCATCCTGAAGCTTACTTCAAGACAAAACATTCACCACAGTATATCTCATCAGCATTAAACCTTATCCAATATAAAGGTAAATACAAATATTAAGTCACAACAATGCAATGAGTACTTACAAGATAGCGTAGATGCTGAAGTGTAAACCCTTTCGTGAAGTTAATATGGTCCATCAATCTTCCAGGCGTTGCCACCAATATGTCCACAGAACTCTGCAGCGGAACCGAAAAATCTTCTGGATCATAACAGATGCCTGCCTCAAACTTAGGTCTCTTGATAAGACCAGAAATCTCATCTGCTATGGAGGATTGACCAACAGCCAAACCTACAGATAAGCCCACGGCAGGTGCAATCGCTGTAAAAACCTCTTTAACCTGATTAAAGAATGACATGAGCATCTTTCAAGCATTTTGTAATAGGAACGATCACACAGATATTTTAAGATCAAGATCAGATCTAATTTGTCCCATGATTAGAATCGTATAACTAAACACTGTTTAGAAACAAGATTCCTTTAAATTCTTTTTTTTTTTTTTTTGTCATTCATTATAGAGAGGGTTGAATCAAAATAAAGACAGATTTTGCAAATCATAAAGATTTTTTTTCTCTCTAAAATTATAAATGTTCGTATTGGAATGCTGACCAGGTGGGAGTCATCATGCCAAAACTCAGAACCACCCAGGATATCCCAAGTAAATTTCCAGCCAAAATTGAATCCAAAAACCAGCACAAAAATCCTGTTACTTATTCATCTTTTATTATTTCGTTATCAAGGTCTTTGGATAGATTTCAGAATGAACTACAGGATACTAAAATTGTGTACTTCAAATCGGTGATAAAGGGAACAACATTGGCAGACGCCAAGAGGCATATAACTCAACAGATTACTTGTCAATAAGAATTTATGTCTAAAAAAGGTAATAAAAAATCAAGAACCTGCAAGGCCAGATCACGAGTAGGCAACACAACTAAAGCACGTAAGCATTTGACCGCACGACTTGACAGCATTTGCACTATCGGTAGTGCATAAGCTAAAGTTTTCCCACTTCCAGTTGGTGAATTAATACAGAGGTCTCTCTCAAATGAACCGGGCCCAATCACCTCTAGCCAAACTGCAAGTTGCACTGGGAATATTGAAGCGATGCCCGTCTTCTGCAAAGCTACCTTCAATCTAACGTAGAACAAAAAATGAAAACAAGAAAGAACATTAAAATTACAACCCTTGAGGAAAATATCAGTCAGAAAACACAGTAAGCTTTACCAAATGATATCAAAAATTGTGCAACTTGAAACCCACCGCTAATCACCAAAAGTTTATTATCCAATTCTCGATTATTTAACAACACAATGTTGTTTTAAATGTGAACAAAGTTTTACTTCTTGTCGAGACTTCAATGAAATAACCAGCAATATGTTCACTTGTTTGCAATGGAGTTTTATACACGATGAATGTCAAATAGAAAGCCACAGAAACAAATTTGAAGCCATAAAATAAGATAAAAGCTCGAACATATCAGGCATTGAAGATTGGGATGAAATTAGAAGAAAGTGGAATTGCCTGGGGTCGAGCAAAGGGAGGATCTCAAGGGGGCATTCCTCGAATAGGGAGACGTCGACTGGGCTTCGCATCCATGGTAGAACTGGGATGCTCTTTCGCTTCTGCTTCTCCCCCATTGTGTTACAGAAACAGCTTCAAAATCAAAAAACTCAACAGCACTAGGGTTTTAG
>NW_019104529.1:313338-365508 GCF_001995035.1 Momordica charantia
TTTATGAAATTTACAGTTTTGTAGTTTAATCGTTTGCTATTGTTCGTCGACTCATGACTTTTGCCTAAAAAATTGCATTCCACTACCGTACTTGGAACTAAAGCTGAATGAACTATCTCAAATCATAAATAGGAATCATACCTATCACAATTATATAAGTACAGTAACAAATATTATTTTAATTAGAAAATAATAATTTTTTTGTTTTGTGCCTTTTTATTCGATAGTTAAATTTGTAGTTTAATCATTTATTTCATATCAATAAGTGGTAACTAATTAAAATAAAATTACATATTTAATATAATTCTTATTACAACGACTATAATAATATTAAAATTTACTAAATTTAACTATTATAATATTTAATAACAATGAATTATATTTTAACAAATTTATTGGTTTTAATTAATTAATAATAATTAAGTGAAATGTAATAATTGATAAATTAAATAGCAGTTTGTAATATTTTATAATAAAAATATATCAACTAAAAAAGTTAGTTTGACTTTTTTTTTTAAAAAAAAAAATGTTTCATCCAACCACGCTTGTTTCATAGAAATACCTCRACAAATGTATAAAGCAAATCGCTTTTGGCTTACATCTCCCTTAAATGATTCAAATATCCAGTTACTAATAAGAAAATAAAGCAACTTTTGTTCAAGACTTCTAAAGTGATGCGAGCAGATTATGTGCACGGGGTAGTAGACGTAGTGGGAATATAGTATCCCTTTTATTGATCCATCAATTTATTTGCTTCGGTAGTGAACCTACTAAATTTACAAAGGGGTTTAATAGGAAACTCATTTCAATCAAAAACACGTGATTGGATTCAAATAAATACAAAATTACATGTCAGTGGCATATGGCATGCCAAAACCAAACAATAGATGAGCTTATGTAGTAGCTCAACTATTTCAACTAACACGAGGTTACTGAATGCTTAATACATTAAACTTTTTATCGATTATTATGTTTTTCTAAATTTCATCTAATGTAAAAATTTGGTTCTCATTCGAAACGTTGGTAAATAATCCAATAACAATTATCTAAATTCTAATACAAACTCTATCATAAATTTAAACAACCCAACTTTATAGAAATTATTTTGTATAATATTTTGGTTGATTTTATTTTTCTCATTTCCCCTAAGTAAACGAAAATTTAAAGAAGTATAAAATAAATCAATTTCCAATAACCATTGGAAAGAATTTAAAATTATTGTATTTTGGATTATATAAAATCTCTTATAGAAACAACCAATAACCATCGAGTATCGAAAAGTACGAAGTCTTCTCAAAATAAAGCTTGTGGGGTGACGCCTTGATTATTTTTGTTTTTTAAATGCGTAAATAAATCACTTAAATAACATAAACTGAGCCACTTAGGCACGTACAATAATTGAATAAATTAATATGAAAAATAAGACTTTCTATTTTGTTTATTATTAATTGAAAGGGCAGTACCGTACTTTAACATTTGTACATGACCACTTGTCCTAGGTTGGGACAGTGCGTGCATTTCACACGGAAGCGAAAACAAAATATATTATTTTTATTCAATTATCATCGTTTCATAATTTGTTTTTATATTGAATTTTTTTAAAAAAGGCCAATTAAAGTGGTATAAGGTATATATTTTATTTTTTCAAAGCCAGGTGGAATGGTGAATTTTAAATTGTAGATGATAACGTGGTCAATTCAACCCTATGGACATGTTATTATTAAAACTATGGTCAAAATACCAGTCAGTAATATTGCTAATTTGAGCATGTATTGTGTTATAATCTCCGATCAAAAGGTTAAAGAATCGAATACTCATCTCCACGTACTGTTAAACTAAAACAAAGTAACAAATTTTTATGTTTTGGTTAAATTATCATTTAAATTTCTATAATTTCATTGTAAAAAAAATAAATTATAGTTTCACCAAAATGTTGACTCTCACACATATGTATGTAGATGGTGGGAGAATGATTTGAACTTGTAATATATCTTTCTAATTGTCAACGTGAACCTAGTTTAACGGTAACTGATATGTACTCATTTTTTCGATTATGTTTAAGTTGATAGATTTATTATGCAATTGTTTTGTCTCTCAATAATATGAGACAAAAGACTAAAATAAATATAATGCAAGACCATTCGTCTTTTTTTTTTTTGCAAGTTAAAAATATACCAAAATAAATATATAATTTATTAATACTTCAACCCATTGAAGTATAAAGAAATAAAATAATTTAACGTCAAAACCTTTACGAAAATAGTTTAATTTCTCAATAAATATCAATTATTATTTTACGAAATTCAAGTGATAATTTTTCAATACGATAATTTAGGGTAAAAAATTTGAACTCACACCGTTATGGTTAAAATTTGATATATTAATCAATTAATTTGTGCTTAAACTAGCAAGTAATAGATACATTATTAATTATACATCACACAACGCTCACCTAACAAATAAAAAAATATATATAGAAAGGGACAATTTTAATTAGTTTAAAAAATGTTAAAGTTTAGCGTCGCGCATGAAAAGGACAACAAATGAATAATGGCGACAAACCAACGAATAACAAACAATTCTATTACTTTATTTATCCTTAAAAAAAAAAAAAGAATCTATTACTTTGATTAATTAAATATTACTTCTAAAATAAATAAGTATACCTGTTTCCACGGATCTCTAATTCTATATTTATTTATATATTAAAACAAAACAAATAAAGAATCTTGCAGGTCGCAGCTAATGCTATAGTGATTTTCAAAATGATTGATTCATATGTTTTTTCCAACTTTGATATAAATTTTCTCTTTATAAACGCCGGTAAGTCCAAATAATACCAATAACAATTATCTAAATTATAATACAGACTCCACCATGATTTTAAATAAACCAATTTTGTAAAAATTATTTTGTACCATATTTTGATTGATTTTATTTTTCTCATTTCCCCAAGTAAACGGAATTTCAAGAAATATAAAATAATCCAATTGGAAAAAATAACTATTGAGAGTGGGAAGGTTGCGAGATTTTGTCTTAACCATTTTAATTTGTTTAAATTTATAAAATATAAATAAGTAAAGTCTGTATGGATAATGCCTTGATTATTATTTAAATAAATCACTTAAATAACACAAAGTGAGGTACAATGATTGAATAAGTTAACATGAAAAATAAGACATCCTAATATTTTTATTAGTTAAAAGGGCAGTATCGTACTTTAATATTTGTACGTGGCCACTTGTCGTAGGTCGAGGCAGTGAGTGGATTTCATACGGAAAGGAAAACAAAATATATTATTTTGATTCCATCATCACAATTTAATAGTTTATTTTTATATTCGAAAATAAATTTATTTTTATATTGAAATCTTTTAGAGGCAAATCAAAGTTATATATATATATATATATATATATATATTTGAGGAAGAATATTGAGGTGTTTACTAACTACCATTAACATGGTAACTAAGATAAAATAATGCATAAAATATAATAAATTAATAACAGTCAATTTTGAAATAGTAGTTCCTACTTATTAGCCTTATTCTTTTATAAAATGAATGGTGAATTTTAAATCGTAGATGGCAATTTGGCTCATAACACCAAATGAATAGGTTATTATTAAAACTATTACGGCAAAAATACTGTGAGAATAGACCTCGAAATGCATTATTACCTCGATCCGATCGAATATCCATTTGTACATATTATTTTAATTTGAAGAAAAAATAACGTGAATGTTGATGTTCAGGTCCAATTATCGTTTAGATTTCTATTGTTTCCGTAAAACTTTGTTATATTCATAAATGGAAAAAAAATATTCATCCATGTATATTTAACATTTGTTTAATTGATAAATCCAATTCCCCGGTCTCATTTGTTGTGTTACTATTATTTTTTTAATTTTGAACTTCTATAAACAGAGAAGAAAGTCACATCGCCCCACTTATATATTTGAAATATGTCATGAATAATGTATCGTTGCGTTCATACCTATAAATTTTCAATTGAAATAATCCTTACCGCCTAACAAAAATTTGAGGAAAGGACACCATGTAAGTTATTTATAGTGACAAATGAAAAAAAAAAGATAAAAATATTTTATTGGAAGACCAAAATAGAACTTAAAATAAATACATCACCAAATATCAACTAACATATACTCTAGTCTATCATTTATAGAAAAAAAAAATCATACTATCTTAACAAAATTTTAACATACTTATTTTATTTTATTTATTTTTTTTGTTGTTGTTAATATTTGTTAACCAAGAGCATGTATTGAAGATACAACATTACTGTGAAATCATGTCTCTTAGACTATCAATGTTTATTATTATGAGTTTGAATTCTCCTACCTCATTTGTCGTGTTACTATTATTTTTTAGTTTTGAACTTGTATAGACGGAGAAGAAACCTTAACCACATAACCCTACTTATATATTTGAAATACGACATGAATAATGTATCGTTGCATTCATACCTATAAATTTTCAATTGAAATAATCCTGATCGCCTAATAAAAAATTTGAACACCATGTAAGTTATTTATAATGAAAAAAAAAGATAAAAATATTTTGTTGGAAGACCAACATATAACTTAAAATAAATACATCGCCAAATATCACCTAATATCTCATCAGCATTCCGTTTCGATTCAGAACATTTTAAAACAATCATATAAAGATGAAAGATCAAATAAAAATTAATTTAAAATTCATCGATCAAAAATATATTCTATCCGAATATTGTTTATTTGAATTCACGGTAGAATGTAATTTGACAGTATAATATAAAAAGAAAATTCTCAGTATATTCTCCAATGCCACCGTAGATAAATACCGAGAATAATGCGCCTGGTCTTCAGCGAAAGCACACGCTTTGGCTTTGAATTCGACGCGCAGCCCGAGCCTCATCAATCAATATCTGATTTCAACAATTTTCATCACTATAAAATTTGATTTTCCCACTGACCCATCTCCAATCATTCGAGTGCCAAAAGTTCCAGATTCTTCCCCGGAGATTCCAGGCTCCACCACGATCGTTTTCTTCGCCCTGCACATGCAGAATTCTCCCATTCCAAGTTCCAATACGTGATCATTGATCACCCTGGGATTCTCCTTCCGTTGATCTTCCAACCCCATGTGCCGTTTCTTTCATCCATCGGCTTTTGATCGTCGCCATAGTTCCATCTTGTCGCCAGTTTTAACTTCGATTTCTGCCATTGGGGCTACAGAGAGAGCTTCAGATTGACATTCACTCTGAGAAGGAAGTTTGTTTGTTCGTTTCGTTCCATTTGCCGAACAGAAGGGGAAGATGAGGGTGGTCAAGTCTCAGGTGTGGCAACCGTGTAAGAAGAAGAGGTCTTAATCGGCGGATTTTGACGCGAGAAAAGAGGGTGAGGGTGAGGGTGAAGCAGATAGAATTATCAGAGATGTCTTCCAGGTCCGTTAGTCATAGCAAAGCGCGGGTGGGGAGGTACGAGCTGGGACGAACCCTTGGAGAGGGCAGCTTCGCCAAGGTTAAGTTCGCTCGGAATTGCGAGACAGGAGAGAACGTGGCCATCAAAATCATCGAGAAAGATAAGATTCTCAAGCACAAGATGATCGGCCAGGTATAATTTAGTGGTTATTGTTAATTAATGGGTGATTTTACTGTATATTGTTTGGTTTGACTTTTTGGTCTCTTCTTGTTGGATTTTGACCCTCTGAATCCGAACCCATCATTCTATAAAAAATAGACAACTAAGAAATATCTAATTCGGTCTAAATTGAATTTAGCTGCTAAGGAGACTTTATTATGCACTGCGATGATGTGCCAATCCCTTTGAGATTGTACTAGATGATTGGTACAAATTGAATTCGTCTATGGGGCTTGTTTCCTTTCCGTTGTGTGTATCTGAGTGCGAGTTTAAGTTGACTTTTGACAGTAATACTAACTCTCTAAAATCAGTTTAAAGTAACTTTAAGCATTCTTAAAAGTTCTTAAAATTACTATTGACCATCTAAGTAAATACTATGAAAACTTTGGAAAAGTACTCTTCACCTTTTTCAAAAGACTCACCGATCTTACCTAAGAATCATTAGAAACAATCTAAGAATCATTTAAGAGACGGCCACAAATCCCAAATAATTCAAGCATGAATATGCATGTTTGACTAGTACATATTAAGAAACTGGGAAGTCTTTTATTCTTTTGTCGGTGAGTGTGCATTTAAGAACCATTTAGTAATTTGGTGCATGATCTGGATTATTGTCGACCGTTCTTTTCCCAACCGAAACCAACACTCAATTAGGCCACTGAAACACAGTCCTCCACCTCTGGTCTTTGAACTTCTGCTGAAAACTTACCAAAGTAATCTAAGTTTTGTTGGATAACCATTCTTTTAATTTGAACCAACAAATTTTGATACAATTTAACCGTTAACTATACTTTTGTATATATGCAGATTAAACGTGAAATATCAACGATGAAACTCATTAGGCATCCAAATGTCATACGCATGTATGAGGTTAGATAATGTTCACTTTTCACCTATGAATTTATTGTTTTTTTCATCTCCTTTTCTCAAATATCCTGTTGCATCTAATATGAGTCTATGACATTAGTTATATTCTTGTGCAGGTGATGGCTAGCAAGACCAAGATATATATTGTTTTGGAATTTGTAACTGGTGGAGAACTTTTTGACAAAATTGTGAGATATTTCCTGCTTTTTATCTTGCATTCATGCATCCAATTGCAACTGGTAGTTGAAGCTGCAAATATTTATTATTTTCCGTGATTCAGGCAAGCAAGGGAAGATTGAAAGAAGATGAAGCAAGAAAGTACTTTCAGCAGCTTATTAATGCCGTGGATTATTGTCATAGTAGAGGTGTCTGTCATCGAGACCTAAAGGTGCATAGAATGTTCTCAAATATACCATTTATTTGTCAATGTTATTAAATATTATTTTTATGAAACTGCATTCTAAATAGTCTTGGTAATAAAAATGGAGACAATGATATAGTTACTAAAGAGGTTTTTGTGTCTATGAACTTCAGCCAGAGAATTTATTATTGGATGCTAGTGGTGTTCTAAAAGTTTCAGATTTCGGATTGAGTGCTGTACCTCAACAAGTTCGAGTGAGCATTATGTTAATATTTATCGATTCCCGCAAGTGATTTAAAATTACATGCTTCAAATATTTGCATGTTTTTTAATTGATGGATTCATGAGTAATCCTTATCTCTCTCATCAGGAAGATGGATTACTTCACACAACATGTGGAACGCCCAATTATGTTGCTCCAGAGGTATATTGACTTTTCACTTGGAAGTATCAATTAGTTTGCTCACTTTTTTTTTAGTTCAACAAATGTTGGGGATTTCGAACCTCCCATCTTCTAGTTGAGGTTGAGTTATATTCAGGTTGACATTATTTTACTTAAATTTACTGTCGTGGTTGAATATTTACATAATAGGTCATCAACAATAAAGGCTACTATGGAGCAAGGGCTGACATATGGTCATGTGGGGTTATCCTTTTTGTTCTCATGGCAGGGTATTTGCCATTTGAAGAATCCAGTCTCATGGAATTGTATAAAAAGGTATTTATGCTTGGACACTTTTAATTTCTTATTAGTTCATTGTTCTTGTAAGTTATATTAAAAAGGTATCTGTGCAACCTGTGCTATTGTGCCATTCTTTTAAGATTTGAGAACGTAGTGTGAAATGTGAATGTCCAAATAAGGCAAAAAATTAATTGTGGTTTATTTTCTATAGATTACATCATAAGCTCAAACCATAGCATTTTATTTGTGATTACAGATTTTCAAGGCTGATTTCACGTGTCCGCCATGGTTCTCCTCTAGTGCCAAGAAACTAATCAAGAGAATCCTGGATCCGAATCCATTAACGGTATGACTTTTATTTATTTTATTCATTCCCCCATTGCTTGTTGGACTGTGGAAAAGCTTGAATTCATTATGGGTTTTATATGAAATAGAGAATTACAATTGCCGAGGTCCTTGAGAATGAGTGGTTTAAGAAAGGATACAAGGCACCTGCTTTTGAAAATGCTGAAATCAGTCTTGACGATGTTGATGCCATCTTTAATGAGTCAGCGGTAACACAAGTCTTTTTCAGCATTTTGTTATGTATCTTAAGGGAACTAGACATGACTTTTCTAATGTTGCAGGATACTCATAACCTTGTTGTTGAGAGAAGAGAAGAACGACCTGCTTCACCTGTCACCATGAATGCGTTTGAGCTCATCTCAAAATCTCAGGGCCTCAATCTTGCTACTCTTTTTGAGAAGCAAATGGTAGGTTTTGATCTTTGCTTATAACAAAAATCTTATGTTGAACAATGTTGTTTTCTGCAATGATCCATATGAAGTTCTTAATATTGATATCATTTATTTATACAATCTTAATACCAGCACTGACCGAATTTTATGGTGACTAGGGGGTAATTAAACGTGAAACAAGATTCACGTCCAACTGTCCTGCAGATGAGATCATTTCCAAGATTGAAAGGGCTGCAGTTCCTTTGGGTTTTGATGTGAAGATTAACAACTTCAAGGTGGGCCTTTTTTTGGTAAAATTTATGATAGGTAGAGTTTAGCTATAAGACGAAGGTGCCAATGCTTTGAGGCTGAAAAATACAAATCTTTATAGAATCATCTGTAGCTTACCAAACTGTTTTTTGACTTAAAAAACGTCCATCGTGTCTATCACAGATGAAGCTCCAAGGGGAAAAAACTGGACGTAAAGGTCATTTATCAGTGGCAACAGAGGTGCTCCTCTTCACTTTGCTCCCTTCTGTCTTCTCAATGTCTATCATTCCTAAAACAATGGGGAAGGATATAGTTGTCTTAAAAAGTTCTCTTCCCCAGATTTTTCAGGTTGCTCCTTCATTGTACATCGTAGAGCTCCGCAAAGCAGGAGGCGATACTCTAGAATTTCACAAGGTACGAATCAATACGTTATACACTTGCAACAACGGTCAATGAATCATTTCATAGTTGACGAATCTAGGCACCCTACTATGTTTTGAGTTGATTTCTTTAAGTTCTGTAATCTGTCAGTTCCAAAGTTCTAACAGCATTATCTTGTTATACTCATAGTTCTATAGTAACCTCTCAACTGGACTGAAAGATATCGTATGGAGACACGGAGACAAGATGGGGCAAGAGGCCACTGGTAAGCATGTCGCTTCGCTTTCATTAAGATAAATGGAAGAACACAAAATGAAAAGCCAGTAAACAAATTGGCAAAACTAGACTTTATATGTTATTTTCCTTTAATTAAAAAATGTTCTGACATGGATTTTACTTCTTATTCTCCAGGTACAGGTTTTTGAAAATTCTAGGTGATAGTTGATACTCTCTGAAGTGGTGGTGTCGTCTCTGTGGCTGTCGTATTTATGTTATGTTCAATTATGTAGCGAAATTTATCTAAGAATATTGAAATGTTAGATTATAAATTATTAATAGACAGTTAAAATATATACAAAATTGTGTGTACACGTAAATAGATAAAGTTTTTTTCTCCTATTTATTTAAAAACATGATTCGAAACAAAAAAGTAGCTATTTACCGTATTTAAATTACATTTTTTCTAAAAGTAAAGGGGTTTTAAATAAATTATATATATATATATATATATATATATATATATATATTTATTACAAATGATAATATAGTATTTTACCAATTTTTTTGTAGAATGCTTTGGGACAGTATTCACCAATTTATCAAGATACAAAATAATTGGATATTTGTTCAAGTTTATTAACATTTGTAATATCAATTTCTTAGATTTTTTTAAAGTTGTTTTAGGTATCAAGTGATATGCTTTTAGTTAATTAAAAAGCATTTGTATCTCAGATTTATATATATATATTATATGCTTTATTTTTACAAGAGTTCTACACATTCGGCATATTCAATATTTGAAAGTTCATCGACTGTATATATTATGCAAACTTCGTAGTAAATTTAATGTCGATTACAGTCATGTAGAATACATTTAGTTTCATGTAAAAAGTATTGTAAAAAACGTTTCATGTAAAAAGTAATATTTGTGCTAATTACAAACACCAATGTTTTTATCTATCTATCTTAATTGTTTGAAAAATAAATTATAATAAAACGCCTTTTTTTTATATTTTTATGAAAATTATATTATCTTAATTGTTTGAAACATAAATTATAATAAAACGCCTTTTTTTATATTTGTATGAAAATTATATTTGACAATGTATATTATCATTTTTTTAAGTACAACGTGTGTGATGGATGATTGAACTTACGACCTCTAAAAACGTATATTTTCAAATACAAACTTTATTAGGAAAGAAGAAGAATATTTCAGCCCCGTGAATCGTAATGAAAACTTCATTAAATGGTGTGACGCACCTCAAACTTTGTAATCCCATTACATAAAAAACTGTAATCCTACCAGATTCCTACAATCCATCAATCTCATTTTTATTCCTTATTTCGTAGACCCCACATATATATTATAATTAATGTAGCCATTGATTAGATACATATAATTTTTTATTTGTTTTTTATACTTTTATGATTTCTTCTCCATTTATACTCCATTTTTTATGAGTTTGATGTAATTTTATTATATAATATGATAAACTAATATTAATTAATATCAATAAATTTTTTAAATAGATATTATTCTTTTTAAATATTAGAATAACAAAACGTAACAATATGTTATATTAAAGTTGAGTTGTTATAATAAAAAATATTTTATTTAATGTATTTAATTATTCATTATGTATTAATATTTGATAAATTGTTATAATAAAAAATATTTACTAAAAATAATATAGTAATAAAATAAACTAAACTATATTATTATTGTAATAAGATTAGTATAATAATATATTTGTAATTAGCTAAAAAGGAGAAATGGGTATATTAGTAATTATCATATATCTGATTCCGATTTCATATCGTTTTAGTAAACAACATTAAATGAATTCTAATTACGATTACAGAAAATTTATGGTAAACAACATCAATGGAATAACATAACGATTGATTTTCATTACGATTGGAACAATTGTGGATAAGTAAATGTGACATTGGTTATTTATACTAACCACCACTGAAAATCTAACAGAGAAAATATATTTTTAATTTTTTTTAATACAACATTTAGTTGAATTGCCGTAAGAACGAAATTGAACCATCGAACTTTTGGTAAAGTTCATATGTTAGTACTAAGATTGTTCATGGATTGGGTTGAGTCGAATCGAGGTTCTGTTTGGACAAGAAACGAGGGCTCGGGTATTTTTTAGACTCAACTCAATTATTCAAATTGTAAATTTTTTCTACGGCCTATTTTCGCCTTCGACAAAATGTCAATTTATATAAAATAATTTTAGGTGCTAAAAAAAAATTGCATTGTAGCGAACATAGTTTAGCGGTAAAAGTGCAAGTCATTCCATGAATCCCTCGAGGGATCCTTCGATTTTATTAATATTCCAATCAAAAAATTTATTTCTTAAAAGTATTTGATGCTCTACCTCTCGAAACCCAAAAAACCATGGTAGAATATTTGGATTGGGTTGGTTCGGATTATTTGAGTCATTTATTCAAAGTATCGTATAACAACATCATAATAATAATAATAATAATAATAATAATAATAATAATAATAATAATAATATTTTTTATATACAGTGAATCAAAATTCGTAAATTGATTTTATCTATATGGGAAAAGAACATTCCAAAAACTTAAAAATTTGTTTTTAAAAGTCGTTGTAGAATAAATAGTATATATAAAATTATTGAATGAAATAAAATTAAAATAAATACAACTAAATATAATTTTAACGGTAAGAAAAAGAAATAGTTTTAAAATTAATAATAAATTATGGTTAGTTCAATTAAATCCAAACATATTTTAAGTGAACCATTGAACCGAACCCATCTATAGATTTTTCATTTATTTAAATTTAGTCCAACTAACAAAAATTATAACCTAACACAGACTATACGAGTTGGGTTGAGTTGATCGATTTTTTCGAGTCATAAATTTTTTTGAACGCACCTAATTAACACGTGTTACTCAATTAATAAAGTTCATTAATTTTTTGTCTATTAAAATGCTACTCCATTGCCATTTTCAAGTAAAGTTCTGCAAAATGTAATTAGGGTTAATCGAAATCCCAATTTTAGACGAATCAATGAAAATGAAGTCTACACTGACAAGTTCCCAAATCATTGGAATTGGAAGTTAAAATGATTAAATTGTCAAATTTGTAAAAGAAAAAACCAAAAAAAATCACAATTAGTGAATTATTAATTTTGACAAAACAAACGGTGGAAAAGTAGAAAGAAAGGGCAGGCTTGAGGAGGCTGCTGCTGCTACAAAGGCGCATTCGCTTTTGTAGTTTTACACCGCTAAGTTTATGGCTGTGCTTCGCCGTCGTCATCACAAAGCCTTCAGCGGCGGCGCCTTCGTTTTTGTCCCACTGGGTTTTTTCTTCTGACCCTTCTTCTTTAATTTCTCGCCGTGCCTCTTTTCCCTCAGAAGAAACGCCCTCTTCTCTGTATAAGCTACTCTGGGAGGTGCAGGTCTCAGGATGTTGTTTTCTCGAGGACTTTCCCGGATTTCGAGGATTCCCAGAAACAGCTCCTGTTGTTGGTGGTTCCTCTCTAATCGATCAGATACTCGTCCAGTTCTTCTACCCAATGTTCTCTCTTTGCATCCTTCGGAATCTGATCGGCAGGTAAATGCCACTTGGTTTTTTCGTTTAGTTTGTATTTGGGTCCTCGGAAAAGTGGTTGCTTTATTAATGGTACTACGAGTTTGCGATTGTTGAACTTTATGCTTTAGGAATTTGAAGTCCAGGTGGATTTTCTGTGTTTGAATGAAGATCCGAACTGGTTATTGTAATGGACGTTTAGTTTAGTGATTGGTTTATTGATTTCTATTGCTATTCCATGGCCTGTAAGTGGGATCATCCAGTTTAGGCCTAATGGGAATTTTTACTTGGACGTGATCGAGGCTTTTATTTGATTGAGACGATTTTGCCTGGCACTAAGATGAAGTATTCGTCGGTTTAATTTCACAACTAAGCTGAGCTCCTACTCGAGTTTTCAGCCAATGTTACCATGTTCGGTTGAGGAGTGCTATGCTACATATTGTTGAATCATCTAATTAAACTTCATTTGTTCTTGTCGACTAGCTTGATACACGATGCTTCATTAGTAAGGGAAACAATCCTGTATCTCTTAATTAGGACGTGTATTTTCCACTGAGATCGCAATGGTTTTTTCATCATTTTGCCTGAAAACAGCATGCATTGAGCCTCTTTCGCAACAAATGGTTTAAGGCAACTTAGCTATGCAATGGCATATCTCTAATGATGTTATTTAATTCAGTCTTATAAATATTATGTTCTGGTGGGGCACGTATTAATTCTGTTTTTTAATTTATCACAACCTTAGGATATATTTTTGGTATCATGACCTTTTGCTCACCTGCTCGTATAACCAACACAAATCCAGGCTCTTCGCTGTGGTTGCTCCAATCAGTTCCTATTCAATTCTGTCTTTTAAATAGATTTCTCTAACACAAATTCCGAAGGCTTTCAGCAAATTAATATCAATAATTTTAATATGAGATCTTCTTTCACGATTCTCTGTCCTCAATGACACTTTTTATGCAAACTTGTTTATCAAAATTTCATCCACATTTTATGGCCTATCTTGTAATATATTGGGATTTTTTTTGAGTATCCTTCATTTCTCATGTGCTTCTCCTTGGAGTTGTTGTGATTGGATGAAGGAAGTTTTGTTGTGCCTGACCTTTTGTTATAAAGGATAAGTTTTATGGCGATTTTATTTTTCTGCGATTGTATTGAATATTAGGTTGGATAGTTATTGAAGGGTGTTTCTAGGGATGGATGGTTCTTGGGTAGAAGCCTGGAGTTTGACCCTCTTTAAATGCTTTTCTCTAGTCAGTGTTAATCATTTTAGGAACTTTTCTGCTCTCTTTCTAATAGTTGGAGTTATTTTTTAGCGACTTCTATTTAGCTCCCTGTTCGTTTGGTCATGCTTTTAGCATAGTGAGTTAGGTCTCTTGAAATGATTGCTAAGAGGACTTAGGGATATTTTTAGGTTGGTTTGGGTTAGGCTTATAGAAATTATGGGCCCCAACTACTTCTTTAAGTTGCAAGTTTAACCAATTCAAATTACCTTAGTTAGGTGACAGGCTCAACCTAACTCAATCATATAATCATTGGGTTGGATTGGTTTTGATTCATCAAGTTTTATATTTTTAAAATACTTGTAAGAACTAGGAAATATCAGTACTTTAGTGGTGTATTTTACCTGCTTTGACATATTGAATTTAAAATGGTACTTCAATTTCATGTTTTATCTCATGAAGAATAACCTTTATTATTATATCATAATACAACGGAATATTTTATGGTTATTTTAGAGGTTAGATATAGTATATTATACATTATGAATTTCCAGAAGTTCAACCTGTATCTGTTTGCTCATATATTGATCATCCAAAATTTTAATTGTTACTATGCTGGCAATTTATAGGCTCTAGGATGCAGAGAAATCATGTACTTGGCTTATCCCACTTTGCATGGTTTGGGACGTCAAATTCATCATCAAAGCAGCTCTTTAGTTGAGGTAGGTTGTAAATTTTGTCAAGGTTCTCGTATACATTCTTCTATGATAAGCATCAAGATAATAATAAAGTCAGCAATTGTGACATAAGTAATTACAAAATGATTTTTTTTTAATAAGAAACTGAGCTTTCATTAAGACTATGAAATCGCTCCCATAACGACTAAGCAAACTGGCACCTCCGAAGAATATGATCAAGGTCCTCAAACGCATGTTTGCAAAGAATACACCACTGAGGCCTGGCCCAAGCAAGATGGAAGAGGTGGCCGAGAAGGCTAGATTTAGTACTTAAGGCCTTTTGCAATTGTAATGGAGCTGTTTCTTGTAAACTCACTGGAGTTGGACAATATCCATTTTTTTAAAAACACAACTATTTTGTCTCTGTATAAAAAAAAGTGTGAAGTTTCAGAGGATAACGACCACTTTAATTGACCACTTAAAAAAAAAAGGTGTGAAATCATTACCTTATCTTTCATTTTTTTTTTTGCTAGGCATGAATTTTAGAGTTAATGCAGGAAAAAGTTTCTCCATATTTGTCGTTTGTTCTCGGTTCCAATAATCACTCTTCTTCTAAGTTTAGAAGTCTTACTTGGATCAACCTTAAATAGAATCTTCACAACTGCAATTCTCCGGTTACTGTATAATCCATGTAATTTAATCTTTGTACCATAATGCCTATTCCAGGCATGGTCACTCAACCATCTTCTTTGGCAAGAATAAGTGCGCTGTTAAAAGTTCTATTCTAAAAGTGTGCATTTTTGCTCATGGCTCACCTTGAATTAATTGGTTGATTTAGTTAGAGGATGCTTTCCAATTAATCTAAAATTTTGGAATTCATTACCATATATAACAAATATGTTGTACTTGCAAAGGTTGATTTTTGAAGAGTTTAATCTTTCTTGTACTAGACATTTGTTTTTAATCTTTATATTCATTTTTCCATCCTAGAACTATTTTAAAAACTCCATTCTCAATAAAAAATGACACAGAACAGCTTCTAACCTCTGCTTTGTTTTTCTTTGTACATAGCCAGCATTAATCTTTTTGTTTCATGTGTGTTCCAGTTTTATTCAAACTGTGGAATTTAATTTATCGATTAGTAGTCTTCTTGACACCTTTCTTTGTCTATACATTATATTGTGATGCAATGAATTTCAGGAACAGCTTGATCCATTCTCACTTGTTGCAGACGAGTTATCGCTCCTTGCCAATAGACTACGGGCAATGGTAGTTGCTGAGGTATCTGATTCTTTTATTAATGTCTTTTGAAAAAATGATGCTTGAAATTATATTCTTCGAGAAGCTTCCAATTATAGTTGGATTTTTCTCATATAATAATATTTATAAATTATCTGATACAGGTTCCAAAACTTGCTTCTGCTGCTGAATATTTCTTCAAACTGGGCGTTGAAGGGAAGAGATTTCGTCCAACGGTATATTTGTTTGTTTGTTGTTTATTTTTTATGGGAACAAAACTTTTTAGATGTTAGTTACCATTCTACAGACATGCTTATTTTTTATTCTGTCCCATGTTTATTACTATTAGTTTAATTTTTTTTGCCAATATGTATATTTTTATGTCAACATGGATTTTGGAAGGAGAAATGTTTTTTTTATATTTTTTGAACAAGATACGAACTTTTCATTGATAAATGAAAATGAAAAAAATTGTTCAAAGATACAAACTCCCATAGGAGTGAAGGTACAGGAAATAAATAAAAGTAAGCATTAGAAGAAATAAAAACCATAAACTTAAAGAAACCTCCTTAAAGGGGAGTTATAAAAGCCTCCCAATTCATACAAAGCATACTAGGAGAATAAGAAGAGAAGAGATCGGAACGAACACACCATTGGGAGGCTTTGAATTTGGCGATTGAGAAACACTCCATAGGAGATCGATTCTTGCCTTCAAATATTCGTTGATTTCTCTCGAACCATAATTCGGAAAGAAGAGCTTTTATTCCAAAAGCCCAAAGCAGATTAGTTTTAGAGCTTGCTTGCAGCCCACTGAAAAGCTGAAAAATGATTTGAGGCACCTCCAGATCCCATACCCATGAAACTCCAAACATAGATAGAAATTTTTTCCAACAGACCACTGCATAGCTACATGAGAAGAAGACATGCCTTTGGGTTTCCCCACTTGCTTTGCACATTAAACAACATGATGGCTGCATCAAAGAATTGGGCATTTTCTTTTGTAATGTCTCTGAAGTGTTAGATTTTGGTTTGAGAGGATGCCTCGTTATTTTTCTCTGTAATTTTCCTCCTAGTAATAAAATTGTTGCACACAAGAAAAGAAGAAGAGAGAGAGTGCAATTATACAAGGAAACACATAACAGAAGGGGGGAAGAAGTTATTCAAGCTTTTGGTGGAGGCTTTTCAAGCTTTTTTAGGTGTCTTCTGCTCCTAATCAAACTGGTCCTGATGCAACGAATAGTTATTCTTCAATCTCTCTTTCATGAAATAGGGAAAGTTCTTTGGCAAGCAATTGTTTTTTGCTACCATTCGGAATATTTTGTTAGAGGATTTTGACGGGGTAGAGATAGCTTAGGTGGAGGTTTGAGTGTGGTTTACTTCATTGTCTTCCTTTGGCTTTTCAAGTACTTCTTGAGTGTCCCTTTGTTTTTAAGTTTCAGTTATTTGAAGTTGAGCCATTTCTCGATTTGTTTTGTGGCTCCCCTGGTTGCCGTAGCCTGTATTTTTGTATGGTCTCAATGCAATTTCTTATATATAAAAAAGGATATCACAAATTTGGATTTTAATGACAACTAAGAAAAGCAAAAGTATTAAATATCACACTGCCTCGACTTCATGACACGAAGATGGCGAACAACTTGTTTTCCTAGTTGGAAATTTGACGAGAACCCGCATAGTTGGTAAAAGAGAAAAGCAGTATAAATGAGTAGTGTATTTGGAGTGATGCAGACCTGGATGTGTTATTTATTCTAGTGCATTTTTATGTGCAGGTTTTATTGCTGATGTCAACTGCTTTAAATGTGCCAATACCTAAACCTCTTCCTCATCCTGTAGAAGACCATTTGACAATGGATCTACGCACGAGACAACAATGTGTAGCCGAAATCACTGAGATGATTCATGTCAGTTCTTTGAAATGCTTAATTTCTTTCATTGTCTTCTATAGAACTGCTTGCTTGAGTTAGGGATCGAAAATAAGGGGCCAAGTGTAAATATGTTTCTTTGTTTATATTTATTTTTTCCTGTGAGGATGGCTATATAAACGAAGTACATCTAGAGTCTATTGATGTGTCGTTTTTCATGTGCTGGAATTGAATTTATGCCTATTGCATTCTTGCAAATCAGACTTTACTAACTGAAGATGTTAGAGAAACAATACTTTGAATGCAAAACATATAAGTTACCTTTGGCATATAATTGTATGGATATGTTTGATTTTGAATTTCATTTCCTATTAGTCTCAAGGATTATCTTTAAAATCTTTGTCACAAGACATTTTATCATTAGAAGTGTGTGGGGTGGTTGTTTTTATTTTTATTTTTTAATCTTTGGCTTTTCCTGGTGTTTTGCTGGTAAGGTTAAACTGAATTTGGAGTAGTTAGTGTTCAGCACGATGTTCAAAGGAAAAATTAAGTTTTTTTCGTTTAACGTGGTTAAGGGCATCCTTTGGGGGCTGGAAATTACTGGGTTTTTGAAGGGAGAGAAGATTATGGGTTGAGATTTTTTTATTTTGTTAATTTGCTTGTTCTTCCTGATTTTCTGTATGTTAACTCAAATTAGGGTGGGCTTCTGTGAGCTCCTTTGGTGACCTGAATCATTTTCATATTTTGGGCCGTATCTTTCCGCTACCTCAAATGATAACTTTGTTTCCTTTTCAAAAAAATGGAAAACAAAAAGAGGAAAAGGAAGCAGAGATGTTTTCTGTAAATTTGTCCATTCCTTCGTAGCATATTTTCATTTGCATATCATAGTTTAAAACGAAAACGTTATAATGGAAAGTTCATTGATATGGGTTATAATATTCATATATTTTTTTTTTAAACAAGAAACAAACTTTTCATTGATAAATGAAATAGCAAAAATGATTCAAAGATTCAAACTCTCGAAAATAGCAAACTTTTCATTGCGTTCATGTCCTGGTCATCTTATCCGGTGCTAGTACAACATTTTTTAGTTTTGTTAATTTTTTATTAAATTTCCCATTTTCCTTCTGAAGTTATTTCTTGAAAATATTTTATATTTTCTAGGTGGCCAGCCTTCTACATGATGATGTATTGGATGATGCAGACACAAGACGTGGCATTAGTTCGTTAAATTCTCTGATGGGAAATAAGGTAGTCTTCTATGAACTTTAGCTTTGTCATGATGCTAATGCTGAAACACGTGGATCTACGTGATTGTATCTAATATGATAGAGGACATGGAAATTTATGGTTACTTTTTCAATGTTTTGCATTAGAAGAGTACCCATATTTTATCAAGTTGGATTCTTTTCTCTTTTTTCATAACAAGTATGCTCTTTATTTTATCGCAGTTGTCTGCAAAATTCTTTTGGTTGCTGTAGATTCTAACATTCCTTGTGATTATGTTTGCTTTTATAGATATCAGTTTTAGCTGGAGACTTTTTGCTCTCTCGAGCGTGTGTTACACTCGCCTCTTTAAAAAACACAGAGGTATGCATTACTTCCATGCTTGTAGAAGGCGCAGTATTAGTTGGTATTGGCATCATGCATCTGTTTTTTAGTCTTGTTAAATTTCTTCATTACCCCCTTTTGCTTTAGGTGGTATCATTAATAGCACAAGTTGTTGAACATCTCGTGACTGGTGAAACTATGCAAATGACTACAACATCTGATCAACGTTATAGGTATACTGTTCACCTTTTGGTTGTATATGTTTGAATTTCTTCTTGTGGAACAGTGGATATCGATACTTGATAATATATACTGCTTTTCAACAATTCTCACATTTGTTCCACTGTGTTACCCATTTTTTTTTGGCATAAGACACTTCGTTACTTCTGTGTTCTGCTGTATATTTTGCTTGATCTTGCTTCAACATCATGTTTGTAGCAATTATTGTTAGATGCAGATGTGTTTGCTGATTTTGAAAATGTGAATCATCAATGACTATGCTATATTCTTGTCTTCCTCTTCAGGAACTTAGAGTGAATTGCAGATTTTGCACATTTTCATTGTACTTTTTCTGGCTTGTACAAAGCAACAATTTTCTGGTTTCCTTCATTATACAACTATCATTGTCTAAGCAAAAACACTTGGCAACAACCAAGTTTATGAACGAAAGATAGAACCTAATTTTGAAAAAATGAAATAAGGGACCTAATGAAATTTGTGGTTTAGAATACTTCCTATACAGCTATACTCGATGATATTAGTAAGTATGTTTATTTTTTGTATCAATTCAAACCAGAGGAATTTTTGTAAAAGCGATGAAGAATACTTTTTCAATTTATCAAGTAGAAAATATTGCAAGTTTATGAAATATTCTGTTTCTTCTAAAAAAAAAAAAAAGTCACCTGCCTTCTGTTGCCAATTGCACCATGTATTATACATGGTAGATTTGCAACTACATTCTTACTGTTTTCTATTTTGAGATAAACTAATTCGTAGTTGTAATATTCTGAATCTCACAAATATATGTAATAAACAGCAGAGGACCAGATAGTTTTTTTATTTAGCCCAGGGCAAAGGAAAGCAATAATAGTGAGAAAAAGGTTGTGAATAGAAAAATTAGATTTTCGTAAAACAAATGTACATGACAGCTAAAGCAATCTTGAAAAGATTTTGAAGGTTGCTTTTCGACGGTCTTGAATGGAGGAGTTAACGGCCATGGCAAAAGCTTTCAGAATTGAACTTTCCGGTTTTAATGGTTTAACACACAGACATATATATATATTTTTCCAAGTGTGCGTTGGGGGAACTGTTATATAGTGAACTAAAAAAAAAAACTGTTGTAAAGCATATTTCATTTCAATGCTTATTGATAATTGTGTTTTAACTTGAATGATTCTGAATTGCAGCATGGAATATTACTTGCAGAAGACATATTATAAGACTGCATCATTGATTTCGAACAGTTGCAAATCTATAGCCATTCTTGCTGGACAAACAGCAGAAGTTGCGATATTGGCTTACGAGTATGGAAAAAATCTGGTATGTGACCACTTTAGTTCTTTGTTCTTTTGTTCTTCATCAAACCCCCCTTCCCTTCCTTCCCAAAAGCCTCGTGAGAAGGTTCACGCTTCTTGCCAAAACTAATTAGTGTTGGCCATGTCTCAGCATAGAAGCATGTCAAAATGGGACTAAAACTTATTACTTCTCTTTTAATTATGGGATACAATACTAGCTTTTCATATTGAAGGATGCATAATTCCTAGAATCTTTGCTCTATGTGCAAACTTACTCAGCCGTAGGAGGTTCTTTCTAAAGAAATTTTCATTTTTCTAATAATATCTAAATGATTGCAGCAAGGACTGTCTATTGTGCAGCTTTCTTTTAAATGTTTGCAGAAGTAGCATTCCTATATCACAGAGAAGATGAACATCACATGATGCACTCTTTTGTCGTGCTATTTGGCAGAGTTTTGAAGTTTACTTCTTTTCCAGTTGAATGGTGGGGTCCATATGATGTTCCTTTCTTATGGCTGATCTCTGCCTTTCTCTCTCTCTTGCAGGGGTTAGCATATCAACTGATTGATGATGTTCTTGACTTCACCGGGACTTCTGCTTCACTTGGAAAGGGTTCTTTATCTGACATCCGCCATGTAATTCATTTGTGCAGATTATGTTTGCATCTGAAATTTTATTATGCGTTAGTTCTTACTGTTATTCTTTTATGAAGAATTTGGATAAGGAACAATTTCATGAACCAAAACGGTGCACAAAATGGAGGATGGGATGTTCTCCTAAAAACCAAAAAAGTTTTAGAAAGTACCCCCTAATTTGGCTTCTAATGATATAATAAGAAACTAGACCATAAAATTTTAAGTTTTTCTGAAAACCTGACCCCCAAAAATTTCTAGGGCCTTGGGCGGAAACTTCATTGAAGGTTGAAGCCTTACTTTTCTAGAGAGATCACATCTGAGGTAAGGTCCAAATATGTTACTTCGATATGCTGGTCTTGTTTGGAAGACTACATCTTTGAAGGAACAAATGTGAACATCTCATCATCAAGACCTTCCCATAAAAGCTTCCTCATCATTCTCTCAATGGAGACTGCTGACTTGGCTGAAATTATCATCCTTGAAAGTTAGTAATAAGGAACATTGGTTGAAATAGAGATTTAGAATTGATATTGTTCCGTTGGATGAGCTTGAATTCGTTCAGTTTTGGGGCTTCCTTCGAATCTTCTCTTTAGCTAGAGTTAGAATGCCCACGGTCAAATATTACCCTCAAAGTAAGATTTACAACTTGCACGAGTAAGCTAGTTATAGAATGAGGGAAAAGGTTGTTGCCCTGAACTTCCTCATCTTGAACATTAATCCAGCTTCCTTGCTTTTATTAAGGTTAATTTTAAGGTCTGAAACTGTTGGAAGATCGTCAGGAGATGAAGTATAATAAGTATTTAGGAGTGGTTATCTGAACTGAAAAGGAGGGCATGATCATTAAATTACATGATTGATGTGCATTTGGTTTGTGTCTGTTTTAGAGTCTTGAGACTGCTTGTTCCAACAATTTTCTGAGGATATTGAGTATGATAGTAAATGGAAATGGTGATATATGTTTGGTGCGTGCTTGGCCAGGAGTTAAGATTGTAGGTCTCTTGTGGAGGAGTTCCTTTTGTTTCCTCCGGTGCGGGATAAGGGCTGGATTCTGTGGCACTCTGGTTTCTTTGCAGTTCTGCGGGGCCTTTGGTTAGGGAGGAGTAATAGTATTCTCAGGTATGGGGAGAGATCTTAGGACGAGGTGTGGTCTTTAGCTAGATTTAACGCCTCTACTTGGCATCAATATCTAAGGACTTTTGTAATTATCTATCAGGTCTCGTTATTTTGGATTGAAGCCATTTTTTGTAGAGTTAGATGTGGGTCTCCAAAACTTGTGGGCCATTTCGGTTGGTTATTTATTTTTTAAGCTCTTGACTTGTTCTTTTGTTCTCTTTCTTTCCTTTTTCAATGAAAGCTTAGTTTTTAAGGAAATGGCGATAGAGAAAAATATGTATTACATCATCTGAGGAGAGATGGTTATTCTTATCACGTCTTTCATTCAGGCTACCTATTTATTACACTCCCTTACCCTCCCCAAAATAAATAAAAGAAAAGAGGAAAGAATCTTTTGAATGTTTTGATTTCTAGACGCAAGATTTTGATGTTTCATGTTGTTTTAGTCATTGTAAATGACATGGAGATTTTGTACAGGGAATCATTACAGCTCCATTATTATTTGCCATGGAAGAGTTCCCCCAGTTGCGTACGGTTGTGGATCGTGGTTTTGACAATCCTAGAAACATCGATATCGTAAGTTATTTATAAAGCAGTAATATAACACATGATCTGATCTCCAATATCATTTTTCATTCACCAGATTTATTTTCACCTGGTCCTTCTGATGATCTCTGACAACTTATATGGCCACCCTTCCATACACTCCACAGGTGCTTTGCCCAAAAGAGCTGTAGATTGTCCTTTGTGACAGTGAAATGAAAATATTGTTTTCAAGAATGAAAGTTAGTCATAAATTATCATTGCAACACAGAATCTGCTCTGGTTGTACTTTTGCAAAAATATAATACAATAATCTCATTGGTTTTACTCCTGTTCATCTGAATGGTTAAGAACCGACTTATTTGTTCCTAGGCATAATTTTTTAGGAGTCTGCATATTGTTGATGATATTGTCTTTGCTATTTGTTTGCCTACTTCATTTACTAGAATGGATGGCCAAGTATAGCTTTTGGAAGTTGATTGACATGTGTTAAAAATGCAGGCAATGGAGTACCTCGGGAAGAGTCGTGGAATACAACGTGCAAGAGAGCTAGCAGCAAAACATGCCAATCTAGCTGCAGAAGCTATCGATTCTCTACCCGAGAACGATGATGAAGACGTAAGAAGGTCGAGAAGGGCACTTGTAGATCTCACTCAAAGAGTCATTACAAGAACAAAGTGAGAAATCAGATTAGTGTACACCATCATCATAGTTAGAACTATATCTTTTCCATTTTCAGAGGGACAAATTCCCCTCATAATTTTTTCCGCTATCAATATTCTTTGAATTTATCAACTTTTTGTTTCAATAATGCCTCACAAAACATACTTTCACCTCCCCCCCTTTTGTGTAAATTAAAATGTGGAGCATGAAGGTTGACCCAGAATTTTGTTTTGTAATTCCATACTGATGCACCACTTCCTGTGTCTCTTGTGGTCTTATTGACATCTTATACTAATTAGATATTTGGATGCCATTATTCATAGGCCCCTTCACTATCTCAATGGACAGAAATTGTTGCACCAATCGAATATGAAGTATTGTTTGAATGACTTGTATTATTGAAGTGTAACCAAATCCCACTGATGTTATGATCTGAAATTGTTTATGGTAGCAATTAAAAATTGACATGAATCTCAGAGAGAACCAAGATCGGACTCCTTGCCTCTTCTATAAGGATAAAATAAGTTGCTAAAATGGCTCTGTTTCGTGCCCTGAAACATTCCTTAATTTCCCTCAAATTACAGACACAACAAAATAAAGAACAAATCAAATATATTTCACCTTCAAAATTTACGTACATACAGATACACATAGTACACCAAGGGGTAACTGTTCCTGATATTCTCATCTCATTCGCTTACCATACTACGCCTTAATCATCCAAAAGACCATGTAGGAATCTTGCAAGCAGATCAGATCTATGAACTTCTTGTATTGCCACACTTCAACCTGTTGTGCCAAACATAGACCTTCGGCTATTGAGTATCCCCATCTGCTCCCAGTTGTTTGCACTTGTAGTTACCTGAATTTTGAAGGGTTCCAAGTTGTCCATTTATCAAAAGAATGCATCCTGGGAAATGAATGCGGTCCATGCCTCCTATGGTTGCAACATAAAGAAAATAAGTTCCGAGTTCATTGATTCCTATGCGGTCCACGCCTTCTTGTCTAAGTTTTTTCCAGTAAAACTAATTTAGTCAGAAACTTGATTTATAAAACTAATTTAGTCTGAAACTTGATTCATGTTGGTTTCATAATTGATATAGATGGTTCAGAGATTACAAAGAAAGAGTTACCTGGAGGATAGTGAAAGCCTTTTCAGCCACATATTTTTGCATGTCTGTAGCTCCTCTCTGCTGCAGCTTGTCTGGGTGGAGACATAATCTTGCCTTCTGATAAGCTTTCTTCACCTGTGAACCCTCCATAATGGTTGTAAGTGGTGTTACATGCCAGCCACTCCTCGGCCATAGAATCTGAATCATTTGTAAACAAGACTATTGTGTTAATTAGCATATCAATTTTATGTCATTGCAGTGTTCAAAAATACGAGAATGCATGGGGCGGGGGGTGGCTTCATGATGTCAATAGAAAATTTCTTACGTGATGGAGTGTTGAAAGCAACAACCGGATGTTGGTTTCCTTGCCGGAAGACCACAACTTTATATCTTCATCTATATCCTCCATTTCCATCTGAAACTTTCAAAACATAATTACTAATTAAAATCTCCTCTCTTAGCAAAGGGAACCGTGAGCAATAATGTCAAACCAGTGAAATGTAGATAAGTTGAAATCGTAGAAAGTGAACATCAACAGTTTCTGGTTAAAGTTTGACCCAAAAAGAAAACTGATTTTAGCTTGTTTCTTCTTGGGAATTGAATTGTGTCAAGGTCATGAACCCTTTCGCACCCAAAGTAGTATGTGTGATAGAATAATCTGAAATAATACTTTCAAGATCCAACTAATTTTTGCGTAGAGAGTTAAATGAGGAGCAATATCAGGCTAGTTGATTGAATTTTAAATCATATGTGCCATCAATAAACTTCGAAAATTTTGCATCAAGAGTTATAACCTGTATCGTTATTCAATTGCCAAACCCGAGTAAAAATTTTTTGCAAAGTGCAGATGACCTGCTGCCATATAATTATATCCCATGAAGCAAGCTTTTAAGACACCAAAACTTCTTATACAACCACAAAAAAAAACATTTTTTCTTGGAATTTCCTCATTTTAAGTTCGTTCATATCAGAAGCTTACATCTTTTTCAGACTCTGCCTTTTCCTTTTCAGCTGACCAAATTTTTTCTTGTACCTTTAAAAGAAAATAAAATGTAGAGAATGTTAAAAATTTGAACTAGTAACTTCATTAACAAATGAAACAAGCTTTGTCCTTCATTTTGTAAGGAAGGGGATTCACACATTGAAAATACAAAATAGTGAAACTGAAAGTTGTATAAATTGGTAAAATGTCTGTATAGGAATTATGCATAAACCACACTTGATATATTAATCAGAGGATATTGTTGTGTCATATTACTGAGTAAACATCCGGAGTTTCGGGTGTAGCAAAAACTTGTTTTATGCAGAAAGGATTGTTTAACGATCTAGACTGGAATGAGCTGTTTTTCATCTTTGAGATTTACAGAAAGGTATTTCAGCATCCTACCCTCTCTATTGTTGATTTCATCAATTTAAAACTTTCAGATGATCTTAAATTTCCTATTGGCATTAGAATTATAAAGCTTTGAGAAAACAATGGCTTACCTCTGCGGATTGAGTTATGTCATGCGTTCCTAACTGTCCACCATTAATTTCACATGAACCAGACCGTCCTGCATGATATTACCAATGAAAGAATGATTATGCATGGATCTTCAATATAGACCAATCGTTAAATCAAACAAAGATATTGTTTAATTACCTTCAGTTTCAACAAATTGTTCACTATCATTCTGCCTTGTACTCAAATCTGTCTCAGAAGTCTGCGTATTAAACTTTTCTTTTGCCCAAGCAATCACTTCATCAAGTGCAACTGCTTCGTTTGTCCCCTCCCGGTTATCGGAACCGATCTCAATAACATAAGAGCTCATTACTTCATCCTCATCTTCTTCTGCCAACACATTTATTTGAATATCAGGTTTCGCCCCTGACACCTCACACAGTGAAGAGACAGCAGATGATGGAGAATTGGGTTCTAAATCATCCACAGATACTTTCATGCTCCTGTATGAAGTTGGTTCAAGACTAATAGTTTCTGGAGATGTCACCGGCCGAGCAAACCCTGAATAGGAGCTCCTGAAAGGTTCCTTGAACTCATTATCAACGTACTGATTTTCCACGGCGGCAGAACGGTTGAACGGAAAGAAGGGAATCCCTTGTTTCTTCTGATGCTCCTCTGGCTTCATCTTTGACGAGTTCCATCTTGTTGGGATATTGATAGGCCTAATGGAGCCAAAAACAATGATATCTAAAAATCATTAGTAGCATGCTTTTGCTAAACTCCCACCAAAAACATTCAGCAGACTATGTTGCAAAGCTAAAAAGCTGATGACTGAAATTGGTGTGAATTTCAACTTAAGAATTCACCATCTGAAGTGAATTGCCAAGGCTGATTTGTTGTTTGTCTCATTGTTTTCATGTAACAGAGATATCATACAGAGAAGTGAGTAGACCTTCAATATCAAACCCAGAAATCATAAATCTCTCTCTACAAGCTAAAAATAGACCAGAGTTTCAGCTGGATAAGAGAATTGATGATACTTTCCAAACCACATTCATTCAAATTCAAATGTTAATTAAGGTTAACGAAATCAGATGTAAATGTTTCAGCCCCCAGACAAAATAGCAATCAGTTTCAGAGGAATTTTGATACAAAAGAAGACGGCGTGCCCCTTTATTTGTCCACTACCCCATAGACCCGCCACACTGGCAGGGGTAAAATCGTCAAAATAATTTAAGTATGCCAAAAACAGTTGTGCAGGAAAACCGATACCTGAGCTTCGCAGCGAAGGAGGACAATACTACGTCGTTTCCGATCACATGCCGGAAAGGGCTCGCCTCCTCGGAGCTCAACACCGACGATGAGTTGGACTTTGATTTCCCCTTCGAGTTGTGCCCTGACCGGTCTCTCGATCGCCGCTCATGATCCGATCCAAATATGTCGTTGTAAAATCCCTCGCCGCTTTCCGGAATCCTGAAAACCGGCAAGCTCCGACCAGCATTCTTTGCCGAAGAAAAGAATTCCGGCGGTCGGAACATCTCTTCGTAGAAGAAATCGTACTGCTTCTGTTCTAGTTCGCTGGAGAATTGCCGCGAGAGGACACTCCGCGGCGGACCGCCAAAGACGTCGGAGAAGTCGCCGGGGTTCAGTGGTCCAGCGCCTTTGGGGAGGGACTGCATCGAGGGCCCCTCAGTCGATCGCCGGCGAGGGAGTTCCGGCATCCCCATCCTCATTCTCCAAGACTCGTCCATTTGACGGGAGATTTCACCGGCGAGAAGGAGGCTTAGTCGCCGGAATATACAGTGCCAAGAAAGTCTATTAAGTTTATATATAGAGAGAAATGAAAAAGGAGCTTTTGAAAAAGTGATCATTTCCATTTCTTGACACAACGTTGAGTTCTTATAAATTACTTAAATTATAAAATTATAATTTTAAAAAAATAAACGTAAGTATTAATTTCTAGTGGTTAATAAATGACTTAAAGATGATATCAATTCATAATTTCGAGTCAATTATGAGAAAATTTTCATTTAGAGAGAAAATTAATTATTTTTAATTTCATTGAGATCGGTCAGAATAAGCATAATTCAGTATTTATTGACACATATCTCCATTCGAGATTGTGAGTTCGATTTTCATCTCAAATATTGTACTAAATTTTTTTTTTATGAAGACCAGTGGTGGGTTGAAATTTTTTACCAATCATCGCATTTACAACATGAATATAGTTTAATTGACTAATGCATTTTTAACTTAGGTCGGAAGTTTGTACTATAAAAAAAAACTTAGTCGGAAGGTTAAAATATTCATCCAAAGACAAGGTAAAAAGAGTTTAGCTAAAAGAGATATTAATTCTTTTCAAAACCAATAATACGAAAACTATATCAAACAAAGAGTAATCAATATCCGAATGAAATAAATTCAAACTTTTCCGAAGTAATTTCTGGTACAATGAAATTCATAGAATATAGTTGAGTTCTTAGTTGAACTAAAAAACTCCTTAAACATTCAATTTTCTTCTTGTCATTAAATTTTTAGTCTCAATCTTTAAAATAATTAATATCTCACTATCAACATTTTCTCTCACATCAAAACATATATTATGACACTGCTCCAAATTAATATCAAATTCTCACCACATGACCTATTCCTTTTAAGTCGTTTATTTTTCCAAAGAAATTATTAAATTATAGAGATTGATTCATTTTTTTTAGTAAATCAATGGTAGGGAATCGAACCCATAACTTTTAGTTGAAGAAATACATTTTAACTAATTTAATTATGTTTAGATTRCAAGAAATAGATAAAATAAAGAACCATGAGACCCAAGTGATAGAATACTAGGGATATTTACTCATTAGAAGATTGATGGTGTAAATTTTAAAATACAATGAATTTCTACCTATTTTCAAGACAACAAAAAAAGTTTAAATTGAAGGCATTATTACAATCCAATTCAAAATGACACAAGAAAAAAAAATTATAGAACATAATATCATATGAAAGTGGCACACTACATATAGTTATATATATAGTCCCCACCCCAAAACCCTAATTGAGGAAACATATTTTATCATGTTTCCTATCTTTCAATTTCAATTTAATAAAATATCTTATGTTAGTGGGGCTATGCACAAATATAACACACAAAAATGCAACCTCTAACATTATCCATTTAACATCTATCTTCTTGAATTTTTATATCCTTGTCCCACTTGTAAGCTTGTGGGTAAATCAACCACATTAGTTTATGTTGTGTTTCTAATTATATAATAAAATTTTAAAATGAGTCGATTCATTATTAGTTTATCGTTTTGTTCCTAGGTAAATTAAAAGCATTAGAGTTTATGAAGAGTCATATTTATAGTTCAAAAAAGTTTATTGTTTTTTATAGTAATATATTAATTATGTATATTCATGCTTATTATTTTTGTTTTGACTTATGTTCTGAATGACATCATGTGACATCCGAGTAGAGAGGAGGAGTATATGAATGATTTGATACCACATGCGAATGAGAGAGATCCTGAGATCATGGAAAAATAGTCGAGAAATGTTTAAAAAAGAATTGATAGTTACTACCTATACTGATGCACCTTCTTTTTCGGTAACTCAATTGTAAGAACTCAAAAATTAAACGTGCTTGACTTGGAGCAATCTTCGGTAGTACACATCAACCTTTTCATGAATGATAAAAGTTTCGTGGCATATTTTTCATTTTGAAGTTAGTTGTTACTTATTTTCTCTCTAGTTCATATCAAATGCTAGTACAAGATTAGTTATACATGGTGCATTTTGTTGATTCTCAAGAGATTCCAAGTGCTTGTGGCCATTGTGGTCACTAATATAAGATGATGCCAAAATGACATTGACAATAACCCTAACAACAACATTGATGAGGACAACAACGACAATGGTGACAACAATAGCAATAACAATAACGACAATGACACTACATCGACAAAGGAAAGCAAATGCTTGAGATAAAATAAAAACAAGTGAAAGTTGTGCCAATGTCTCATTTGACTATGCCAAATGACAACACCCTTTACCTCCCCTAATTTCCCACTTCTACCATCAAAGCCACCTTTGAATTTGAATTAAACTCTTTCAACAACGTCAATTCATATCCTTTTTCTCAAAACCAAAATCATGTATACAAACGTCTAATCATCGATTAGAAAGTAGATACTTACTATCGATCTGTTAAAATTAAGAATCCATCTATTCTATCATTTCAATTGGTCCGTTATATCTAAGTTATCGTTTACAGAGCCGAACGCTATCACATACCCGTCATTGTATACGACGCAAAATAAAGGTTCCAACATGAAAGAAGAGGCAAAAAGGCTAAGAATTTGTGAGGTTGATAAGAGTTCCAAAGGGAGGGAGATATTAGGCCCAAAGATGGAAGTGGTGTAAATGAGGAAAGAAACAAGAGAATTGGGACAGATACGAAAGCAACAAGCAAGAATACAAAAGTGGGCAGCCAACTGCTTAAGGACACTTCATTTGGTCAGTACCTACTGTCCTTTGAGATACAAAGGGAAGACACCCCCAATCATGGTGGTTCAAATGGGCTCTCTCATGTGGGAATACTTCCAAAATTCTTTTTGTCTTTTAAACATGAAAAAACCTTGAGCAAAAAGAAAAAATTATTCGATGTGACTGTCACCATACACGTAACATTGAAATTGCTATGATTATTACTGGGGGCATAATTAAAAGTTTTTTTTTATAAATTCTTTCATATATCCAATATCAACGATTCTAAAAATGGATAATTAGTGGATGGTCTAAATTATATGAACAAAAGAGTAATGAACAACTTATTATTCACGAGATTTTATTTTTAACTGTAAAATTATTCTACATCTCTGTTACTTATTGTACTGGAAGATCTAAGTCAAAAAAAAAAATCATAAAACTTATCATTGCAAATTCTTCATTTCTAGTCGAGTCCCAGGTCGATAGTACAAGTAAGATATCATTAAGAAGACTTTACTTTCAAACCATAAGATTATCATATCTCTCAATTTTGCACACTAGTAGAGGTGTCTAAATTTAAATCATATGGAAGAAAATAGAACAAATTATAACTCATGATCAAAGTTCTTTGTTCTAATCAATAAAATCACTCCATACTCATATCAATTTGTATATTAGCTTATGGTTCTTGCAATTTTTGGAATGTTAATAATCATTTGTGAACTTTTAAGGACTTAGTTCCTAGCTAGTGCAATTTTTAATACATAAAATTGTGAGCTTATGGCAAAAAATTATTCATGCATTGATGCGTTTGGTTGATAACTATTTAAAATTAGATTTATAAATATTAATTCCTTCCAACTATGTGTTTCTTTGTTTTGTTATCCATTTTTTAAAAACGTTCTGACAATACAAGTTAAATTTAAAAAACTAAAAAAAATTATGTAACTTTCAAATTTTTTTTTTTAAATTTGATTTAACAATTCTGATGTATTTATAAGAAAGAAGAAGATTATATCAAGTTATTAAATGGGGTTTACAATATTCTATTTTTCCAATCATAGAATAAATTCAAAATGGTAAGTGGTAACAAAAAATAATCATTAATTGTATTTTTCGATTCATCGTGTTTTCTATAAATTGAGATCCAACGGGTATCATTCAGACTAGAACATATAACATATCACATGGACAACCAATTAGAAACTCAAATAATTTGTAGCTGCATAAATTCTTTTGTTTTTTGTTGTATTAAATTCTATATCCATCCAATCAAATTTATGTATGAGATTTGAAATCATCAAGGAAAATGAAAATGGCTAATAAAACCACTCCTTATTCCTACCAATTTGTGCATTATTTTGAGGGTCTAATCACAAGACAAAAATAGTACAAATAATTTGCCATTACAATTTTTTTTTCTTTTTAGCCGTAATATTACTTGAAATTACTATCAGATTTATTTTGTATAGAAATCTAAGGTCTAAATTCTAAGTCGAAATAGTTCAAATAAGGTGTAAGATATTACTCCCGCATTTTTTGTTCATAATCTTAATTTCTCGCCAAAACTCATAAATAAAAGCATTAGTTAACATTCTTTAATTACAACTTTTTATTTGAAAATATATATATATATATATTTCTTGTAATTTTTTTTAACTGATATCTTAGATAACAAAGAACAGTAATCCAATACAGTTCTATTTTCCTTTCTTAAAAAAGAGTAAACAAGAAATACTCATCATTTTTTCTTTCTATCTAAAGAAACGGATACATTACCAAACGAGTGTATTTAGTCGGCAGTCAAGTCCACCAGAAATGAGGGGTTTTCTGGTAATTATAGTGTAAAACTAGAAGGTTGATAATAAAAATGATTGTAGCTATTTATGGAAGGATTGGTTGGAATAGTGAATTAGCTGGAAGTGAGAGAGATGATAAAAGTGGCACGTGTGTGTGTGACCAAGCTTTGCTTGATACCTGCATAGCAGACATTGCGTGCTTTTATACATTCATTTGCCTCAAAAACTCTCTCGCCTTTTCAACTTTACAACAAAGCATAATCATTCTTTTCAACCATCTCTTTGGAACTACAATCAATTAATAATCAACTAAGTTTTTCAATCTCTCAAAACTTCTTCACAATGATGCCATTGAAAAGTAATAATAAAACTAGTGAATTATTCACAAGTCGAATATACTTGTTCATAGTTTCTCTTTTCTTTAATCAAATCCTTCCTACCACGACGTTAAATTTCTTGACAGACATCAAAATACATTTAATTTAACTCTAAAATGAAAAGCTACTCGTTTCATGTAACCTAAACTATAACAAGTTACCCAACTTGTACTAACAACTAACACCTCATAAAAGTATCACTTTAAGTTTACAGATCATCATTCTTTTAATATTTGGTGACGGTAAGGAGTTGATAATTAGTCGGGAAAAAATCAAATACTAAGACAAATTTGAGAAACTGTGGGCCTGGTCACCTTCAATACAGATGTTTTTTTATATATAAAAGGGATGGAGGATAGTTTGTTAACATTATTTGTAAAAAGGCATCTGGATATCATAAGGAGCATATGAGACTTACAAAAGAAGGGCCTGAACTTTGGATTTTGTGGCTCTCATTTTCACAGCCTAGGAAAGTATTTTTGCTGTTGAAAAAGTTTAATGGTGTGACATGTGATATGTATGCGTGTGGCCGTGCTGCAAACAAGAAAAGAAGGGCACATGGTTAATAAAACATTAAGATATTGTAATAAACTAATCGTTACTTTACCCCAACTAGCAACCAAACAGAGTCTTGATCTCTGTGATGGGTCTAGAAAATGGAGTGGGAAGAGGGAACATCTGTCAATAAAATACTTGCTAATTCAAATGGTAATCATAGAGCAAAAGATAGCAAATCTTTATGGGCTGTTTGGATGGCCCTCACTTTACTTAAATTGTCATTTTAAGGGAGCAAATAGAATCAATTTGCTTTGCACAAAATCTTTCTTCTTTTAAATCAGCTTTTGGGGTGTAAAATTGGCCACGTTTTCAGTCTACTTCCAAGAGCATGAGGTAGAAATATGAGTAGTCAGAAGCCATGTAACAATGAGACATGTCTTGCTTTTTAATGAGAAAAACCAGAAAGGAAAAGAAAAATAAAAGAGGGAAAAGAGAGGGGAAACCAAGCTCCTGATTGGTTAAAAATTGCTGGAACCGAGGAGAATGCTTTGATTTGACTATGATTGGGAAAGGGAAAAAAAATAGGCTAAATTACAAAAAAAAAAAAACCTGAACTTAGCAATTTATTTAAAAGATATTCGTTCTTTCAAAATTTCAATACTACCGTTGAACAAACATCGGTTAATATTTTAAACAAAAAGTTGACATATTAGAAAGACATATCAATTGACGTGGATGTTGGGTTAAACCAAGAAGAGAGGAAATGTAGAAAAAACTCTCATTTCTTTAGGAGATTTAAAGTAAAATTAAGTAAATGAGGGAGAAAGAAGACTTTTAATCAGGATGTTAATTACCACATTAATTGGCACATTAATTGGCACATCATGTCACGTCAATTTTCTATTTAAAATATTAACAGATATTTGTTTTAAAGATACTTTCAAAATCAAATGTTGTATTAAAAATTTTGAGATGATTTTTGACATATGGACTTGACTCGATTTTATATATCTTTCTTTTAGAAATTGAATTTGACTTTGATTTTGACGGCCTGATGCCAGAACTTGTCCTTCCAGTCCGGTTGTTGCAGTTCTTAAATGCTGCCTCATAATGCAAGAAAGATGGAAGGGGGAAAAAAGCAACACATTAAAAAAAAAATAATAAAAAAAAACTCCTTGAGGAAATAATATTAATATTTAAGACTTCTGGATCTGGCCTACCCATTTGGCAAACATTTGTCACAAGGCTCAGCCTTTTCAAAAGGGAATCAAACATGTACAGAAATAAGAAAACAGAGTCAATAAAGACATCTTCAGATGTACCTTAACTAATAGACATCCCAAGCCAAGTAAACATAGACTATCAATTCATTATTCATAGACTTACAGTTTCTCTTTCACAAGAGGGGCATAGACTTGGAACCTCTGTGCCATATCAATCACTTCGAGTTCATCTATATACACAGCAATATTGATACTGCATTCAAGAAAACCAATGAAAAGTTTTTCCTGTTAAACCCAGCTCAGTTTAAAGACAACTGAATTTGTGCCAATTTAATATTCAAAGACATCCAAGCGAAAGGAATTGAAAAGATAAATTAATTTCAAGACAATGAGAATCTGCAAAAAGAAAGTACAATACACTCAGAACAGGTTTCAGGATTGCAAAGAGTTGGCTTGTATGATTGCAAAGGGTGTTTCAGATGCATTGTAGAGTAAGCAATAATGACAGCCATACCGTTCCCTTTGGTGACCCATGCTGCTCCATATGCTTTGTGGAGAAAGAAATTTGTCTTGTTTGTTGGAGATTGGAGTCACCAGGAGAGGAGGCCATTCTTTCTGAAGGATTTATACTTAATATAAATAGAAACAAGCCTCCTGATTACAATATTATATGATCTTTCAAGAGTAGACTCTAAGCATACTAAAAAAAGTAACAATATTTTTTTTCAAAAAGAAATTATGATGAAGTGATGTAGTCTAAGATCAAAGTCCGATAAACTTCTTTGAAGACCAATCAGAAGGTAGACAAATGCAAAGCTAAATTCCACAAGAAGAAAGCAGCACAAGTAATAATTGCTACAGAATGTGATGTTCTTCTTAAGAAAAGATTGTGAAATCAATATTTTTTAATTAAAAGAAGATACTTTTCATTGATACATCGAAAAGCTAATAGCAAAAACTTCACCCCCACATTAGGAGTTCACAAAATAGAGCTCTACTAAAATCAATTACTAAGAATGATTGTGTAACATTGAGAAGAACAAATCGACAAATGATATTCTTCTTCCCAAGTTCTTCCCTGTCATTGTATATTTTGATAGTTTCTTTCCCCGCAAAGAGTCCAAGAAATTGCTTTGATTGCCTTAATCCAAAGGATATTAGCCTTCCATTGAAAATTATGCCCACTCAATAATTGCATCATATTATCCTCGGGCGAAATAATCAAAAAGTCAAGAAAGGTTGAAGCAAAAGAGGATTCCAAATAAAATTTTCCTGTAAGAGCATGAGAACAGTAAACGGTCTTGAGTTTCTACTGATTTTCTTCACAACAGGCACCAACTAGGCAAGAGTCATATGCTGACACCCTTTTATCAGTCTCACAACCGTATTAAGCTTTCCATGGCATGCCAACCAGCAAAAAAGTTTCACCTTGTAGGATTTTAAAAAACTAATAACCCGTTCCGACAGAAGAAATTGATGGGACGTACTAACAAATTCATTTTCACTTACCATGGATTCATGAACATGGTGGAGAGAATTTTGTGAAGGATGATGTTATTTTGTTTGTACAGAGTTAGAACAATGACATGGGATACAAGAGCAGAAAGGGTAACCACCAAGGATTCTACATCTTCCTTTGAACTGAAATCATGAACATGGTGGAGAGGATTTTGTGACTAGGATGATGTTATTTTGTTTGTACAGAAGTAGAACAATGACATGGGATACAAGAGCAGAAAGGGGTAACCACCAAGGATTCTACATATTCCTTTGAACGGAAATCATTTTCAATTTCTCACCAACAAAAGAAACCAGTAGTGGGCCTTCCTTTTTCAAGCAAGATGTCCATGATGAGTAAATGAACTAAAGCATTTTCTGTTATAATGCAAGTTTAATGCCTTAACTAAAAGGCTAAACCATACAATTTGGGGATGGAGGGAGAGACACAAAGTATCTCCAGAGTTATATCCAATCACTTTTTTACAAACTTTGTCCGTTAGCATCACACTTTTAAATCTTTGTCGGCTGCCTTTCTATGAACCAAAATTGCGGCCCCGGCCACAATGTCTGATTACATTGGAAAAGGAAAGCTCTTCTCACCCATCACCAATGATCCCATGGCCCCAAACCAACATTAGGAATCTTTCAGAAGAGCATTCTAGCCCCCGACCTAGCATTTAGAGCTCGAAACAAGTCATTGGAAAAGAAGTCCCACAGCAGTTAATGTTAAAATTATGCATAAACCAGTTACTTGTAGCAGTCAATGTCGCAACAGCAGGTAGTTATAGCATTAATGATTATTTTTCCGTTTTAGATTCGAATAATCAAAAGCAACTGTATCAAAAGCCAAACTCAATCCTATTGGACCAACCACTTTATTCAGGGCAGATGTGGGCAGTGGGTCACAAGGACCCAAAGAAGGGCCACAAAAATAGAACAGTGTAACATCAGCTTTCCAGCCTGTAGCAGAAGTAATTTAGTAGAAAAGGCACAAGCTTCAATCTGCAAAGAAAATTGGATAAATCATTTTACCCTGATTACATTCCGACTTGAGTCCTATAATAAGCAGGTCGCAAGAAGGAAATATCATGAGCAGCCTGTATTATCCTCCTGCCAACTTACTGCAAATCGATGTTGTACATGAAATTCCATACTACAAAAACACCTATTCCATTTTAGAATACTGAGAGGATGGAAACTTATGTCATTAGTCTGTGTATCTCAGATATTGGAAAACAATAACACCCTTTAATTCCTATAACTCAACCATAGTGGCACTAGGGAAAAAAATATAAGGTATGCCCGCTATTACACCGACTTGATATTGAAATCCTTAAAGCAACGTGTATCTTCTTTTCATTCTTTGTTTCTTTATTTGTTGTTTGATCATGGTTGCATTTGGATAAACTGGATCGGACATACTTTTGATAAATCCCACAGGACTAGAGCCTAGCTCTGCAGTAATTAGAGCTTGTCAAAACTCATAGGATATTAACGTTCTGGGGAATGGCTACCAAGACTCGCATAAACTCGAAAATGTGTGCACAACTAATCCTTTTGCAAAAGGGCCAACCATGGTGGTTATATCAGTTGGCATCTTCAATCAAGATTGCAAGCGAAATAACTGATGCGTCCAACAATTTTAAATATTCACCTTTGAGAGAATGATGCAAACAAAATATCAAAAAGAACCGACAATGAAGCAAATGATCGGAACCTGAAATGCGGGAGCGGATATATGCAGCTCACAGCATAGAAAATTATATTAATATCAAGTCAACCATGATAGAAAATAAGAAATCTTAGTCCTGCAAGTACTTTTGATCTTGAGCCGAAACACAACCACGCTCAACAAATTGTAATATAAGCCTATCGGCCTCTTCCAATTTTCCTTCCATGAGAAGTCTCTTGCTAACCTTCTCACATAATTTCAAATCAGGAAGTAAATTTCTGTTGAACATTCGGCAAGCAACTTTATATGCTGACATAGGAATTCCAACACTTAAATAACTCTCCATAAGCACATGACATGTTTTAGCATCGATTCTTGATGCCGTCCTCAAAACCTCACATAAAAGGCTGTCAGCCTCCTCAAGGTATCCAAATTTACAAAGTTTCTCAATAACTAAATTATATGCTGTTCGGAATTTGCTTTTCAGAAGCATCTTCTTTAATAATATCAACAAATCTTCTACCCTACCCATTTGACAATACTGGTGGATGACAGTCCTGTATGTTACGGGAGAAGGAACCAACCCTTGCCTCAGCATCTTCATTGTAAGTTCACTAGCTTCTTCTATACGGCCAGTCTTGCCTAGTGCATCAATTAATGTTGTGTATGTCACAGTATCAGGGTGCTTGTTACAAAGGTACATATCATCCAACAATGACAGTGCAGCTTCCAAGTCATCTTTCTGACAAAATCCATGAATGACAGTGGTGAAATTGACTACATTAACAGCACAACCCTTGTTCATGCACTCCTTCAGTAGCTGCTCAGCTTCATATGGTTTCCCATCCCGGCAAAGAGATTGAACTAATAAGTTAATTTCAACCGGATTTGGAAAGAAACCTTTTCCGATCATCTCCCTGACTACATCGCAAGCTTCACTCAATTTCCCTTCCCGACGTAACCCATGAACTACAACACTATAAGTAATAGCATTAGGTGTCCACCACTCTTCCTCACTCATATTCATCATCTCTCTAGCTGCTAATGATTTTCCATTGCGGCAAAGACCATTTAGCAATGTTGTATATGTTACAGCATTAGGCTTGCAATGATGCTTGTACATCTGCTGCATTATCTTTTTTGCTTGATCAAGTTTCCCAATGCGACAAAACCCATCAAGGACAGAGGTGTATGTTACAACATCTGGAACACAGCCCTTTGAGAACATTTCACCAACAATCTCTTTTGCCTTCTTAATCCTTCCTTCCTTACAGTAAGCATGAACTATTGCACTATACTCGACCTTATCAACCTTAAATCGCAATTCTTCTGCTTCTTTTAGAATCTCTAGAGCCTCATCAGCATGACCATGCTTTGAAAGCATCTGAATTAAGGAATTGTAAGTAACATGGTCTGGTAATAAGTTACCATCCCTCTTCATTTTCTTCATCAATTCTCTAATTTCGTTCATCCTCTTATCTCTACATAGAAATCCCATGATGGTATAGTAACTAACTTTATCTGGGGAGCATCCCTTGGATGGCATTTGATCAATCAGTTCCATGGCTTGCTCAACCTGATGCACGTTACAGTGGCCCTTGATCAAACAGTTATAGGTCACAACATTTGGTGCAATGCCAATAAGAACCATCCGTTCTGCAAACCTCAATGCCTTCTCTAACTTGTTTCCCACGACCAAAATATGGATTGCAGTGTTACAAATCGACAAACTAGGTTCAACTCCTGCTTTCTGCATCAAGGTCAAGACCTTCATTGCATCTCTTAATCTTCCTGCCCGACTATATGACACCATTACAAAACCAAAAGCTTCAGGCCAAAGCTGAATTCCCCTACGAGTCATAAGTCGGAGAACCCGTTTAGCACCTTGACATAATTTGGTCTTACTAAGTATCTCAAGCATTACTGAGTACACGGATGAATCATGTCTATACCGCCACAGTCTATCTGCCCAATAGAAGAATCTCAAAGCAATTCTTTCATCATCCTGAGAGAGCAAAACAGCACAAACCTGTGGTGGACTAAGGCTTCTTACTAAGTGCCTCAGTTCGCCTTCGAGCTTCCGATTCCAAGAGGACCTTAGCTGGATCAATTTACAAGTCTCTCGCACTAGGGGATGTCTAAATTCACCATCACCGATTTCAACTCTTTTGAAATCATTTCCTTGTTCATGATTCCTATTAGACAAATTAGACGCCAACAGATCCCCATCATCATCGACATCCACACCTTCCTCTTCTTCGTCATTAGACTCTACACCCTCTATATCATCACCGAACTTAAAGTGCTGATCCTTTTCATAATCCCCATCAGGATTTCCGAAGAAACTCGAAACCCCGGAACCCACCAAATCTGTTTTTCGAAATTCTTCATTTTCATCATCAAATCCATTATTACTCCCATAAATATCACTGCAGTAAGTTCTAAAACAACGACCGAAACTCGCATCTCTCCAAGAGGAAAACGAGGAAAATGCGCCAAGTTCACTACATACTACAGCTATAGGGTGTAAACATAAATTGTCGAAGCATTTATAGACAACGCCATTTACAACAAAATCATATTTAGCACCGCCTTTCTGAAACTTATCTAGATAATTCAACTCATGGAATCTGATTTGCTTTCTACCTATTCTATAAGAGTAATTGAAAACGAATAACATATCATTATACTGGAAGGGAAACGGTGAAGGAAATTGACGAACTAGCGAGTAGCGATTTTATCCTCTTCTACTGCTTCGGAGTTGAAGATAACCAGTCTTTAGCCGCCCCGTCGACGTTCTTCAACTTCGCGGCGAAACGGCCCCCAAGGGTACCAAGAATTCACTTCGACGCGGTGAGCAAATTATTTTGGTTTGTAAATTTCTTTTTTCTTTAATTTCTCCTAATTTTTCTTGTTATTTTCCGTTACTTTCTTGTTCTTTTATTATTATTATTATTATTATTATTATTGAAAAAATAAATAAAACTGTGTTTACTGTTTAGGAACCTTCTTTGTTTTCTCAAGATTTAAATTATGAACAAAAAATGAAATTTTACATGAAGATTAATTTTTTAAATAAAATTATTATGTCGTATTTACTTTTTAAACATTTTTAACGCATTTTATAAATACAAGTTATTATGTTTTTTGAGAGTTGAGAATAAAAACAATCAAATAGATAAATAAATAATAAACAACAAACTCTATTTTGTTGCAAAGACGTATCTACTTTAACTAGAAAGTTGTGAGTTCAAATTATATTCTCGATACTCTATTCTTAAAAAATATAAAAATTACAAATGTAAACTAATTTTAATTTTGAAATCCTATTTTTGTGTATACTATTAACTTTTTCCCATTTTATTTTCGAAACATTTGTTTTGCTTTTTCTATACTATATTTAAGGTGTTGTTCTCATTTTTATTTCAATGTATACATCTGAGCTAACAAGATTATGCCTTTAAGACATTTTGATATTTTTTAAAGATTGAATGTTCAATCTTCATCCTCCCCTTTATATTAAAAAAGAGAGTGCACGACGTAGACAACGCCATAAATGTCGACGTTATCCAAAGTCTCCTCATAACCTTTCAAGTCAAAGATAGATTTTGATATTTTCATTTGAAAAAACACTCCTGACTTAGACTAAAAAAATAGGTGTCATATTTATATCATTGCACTTTCTAATGGCACGTAAGTAAGGTATTTGTCATCCTTAATATATAATATAAATGCAAAAATTTTAGATTCACCTGGTTTAATGCTTTAAAACGACAAATTTTAGGACAAGAAAAAATAAATCAAAGTATTGTTTTTTTATCCATGCTTCCTATATTTTTGGGTATACACATATTAAAGAGAGGCACCTAATCGTGTCCTTTGAATAACTATTTCAAGTGCTGTCTAATATTCTAATAAATAATTTTTTTTAGACGAGATACTTAACTCGTTAACTACAACATGTAAGGGTGGATACACCATACGGGTATGCATCATATCGATGGTTGCGAAATTATTAAGAATATTTTTTTAAGTATAGAAATAAAAATAAAAATAGAGGGGATATAATTTAACCAATTTATAGTTCATACATTTTTGTGTCACATGCCAAAGTGAGTTGAGTTAGTTGAAAATGGTTAAAAATGCTCGAAACCGTTGAAATCGGCGGGACTCGAAGCATCCATATAAATGCGCCAAATCTTCGAAAGCACATATTGCTCTTACCGAGAGGATTTCGAATTTTGGGGACGCAGATTTGGCGGGAAAATGTCGAGCCACCGCATCGGCGACAACGACGGCAACGGAAGTCGATCGGCGCTCGTCTTCCTGGGCACCGGCTGTTCGAATTCCGTTCCTAATCTGACTTGCCTCATCCAGCCACATGACCCCCCCTGCCGTATCTGCTCTCAGGCACTGACGGTTCCCCCGGAGCTCAACCCAAACTACAGGTGATTTCATCAGATTACTCGATTCCAAATCTACTTCCGAGGCTGCATTATGATCGTTTTGAGGAATAGGTGTTTCTGCATCTAGATTTGACTCTCTCTCTGGAGTATGAAATTTGGACTTAATTGCATTTAGATTAGGTTGCGTTGCGATTCTTGAATTGTATCAAGTCAGTCTCGCGGTTTAGAACAATGGCCTGAGGCAGTAGATCCAGCTTCAAAATTGTAATTATGAACAAAGAGCAGCTGGAATTTCTTTAGTTCAACCTAAGTTGTAACCGGACATAGATATATATGCTCACCGAGGCAATTGCTTGCAGTTTTACTATCCTCGATCGTTTCGTTCGTTATACATGCGTGCCTACATTTGGCTTAACTAAGTATTGTATATTTTCAGATGCAACACATCACTGCTCATTGATTATTGCCGAAGTAATGGTGAGCACAAGTACATATTAATCGATGTAGGGAAGACATTTAGGGAGCAAGTTCTAAGATGGTTTACGCGCCATGAGGTTACTCGAGTGGATTCTGTGAGTCGTTATCACTTGATCCTTCTGTTTTTGTACAATTTATGTGTAATTTGTTGCGAAGTTTTCAAAATAAAACGCACAGATAGAATGATCAGGACGCTATTTCTTTCTGCCACCATCATGCCTTTCGAAAGCAATTATCATTTGTCTTAATCTCGGATATGGACTTTTAACGTTCTTGAACTTTACATGGATCAAATTGCTACTTGTGCCAACTTTCTTGATATGAAAATTGATTTTCTTCTCAGTCGATCTTATTGGAACATTTTATTTGCAATATAATTGGTTCTTGATGATCCAAGGGGCATTTCTCTCTTAAATTTCTTCAGATTATTTTGACTCACGAACATGCGGATGCGGTTCTTGGTTTGGATGATATACGTGATGTGCAACCTTTCAGTTCCACAAATGAAATTAACCCGACACCTGTTTACCTAACACAAGATACGATGAAGAGGTACTCGGGTGGATATATATATATATATATATATATTTTTTTTTTTAATAAATCGATTGATTTCTTTTTTTTGTTGTTGTTGTTGAGGGGGCTTCTTTTCCTTTGTTTTAAATGTTGAGCAAGCTACTCGTTCAAAGATATTTCATTAGATAGATAGACGATATACATGCTGATGGAAGAGTTCTCATCATTGGCACAAGATATGGAGGCTTTCTGACTTCTATTTTTTCTCCAGAAACGATTTCCAAGATGGTTTCATTTTGCTTTTTGTTTCTTCCCGATAATTAATAGAATAACAATAAATGGAAGCCATCAAGGTTTTCATTTATATAGCAAACACTCTTTACTTGCTCCTTGCCATCCAATAACTTCTAAAATGGTTCCTTGTAACTCGTGTAGCTCTGTGCAATTGATGTATTTTTTTTTTTCCCTGACTAATATTCTTTTGCATTCACAATCAGGCTTGACAACAAATTTTGTTCCTATTGTGGATATCATGTATCATTTCACGTCTTCCACAATTTGAGTTACTACTTGTTTTTGTATCATTTCACATCATCACTATATAACATACTATTAGCGTGAAATACACCAGGGAGTACTTTATTCTTTTTCATAGCAGTGGTGTCAATTGTAAGTGCAAAGAAGCTCTCTCATGGCATAAATTTTTAAGCTTATCTCTCTCATTTTTAGTTTTTCTTTCCTAAATTGCAAATTTAGCTGGAAAATATTGTGCAGTCATTTTCTGTTTTTTTGGCACAGCGTAGCAATGAGGTTCCCGAACTTGGTGAATAAAGGACTTAGAGAGGGCCAGGAAGTGAGACGGGTAGCACAGCTTGACTGGAAGATCATCGAGGACAGTTATGAGAAACCATTTATTGCTTCAGGCTTACAGTTTATTCCTTTACCAGTTACGTCACCAAGTCTCTCTTATCTTAACTATCTTACAGACAGATATTTCCTCTGTGCTCCTCCTTACCAGTGATTGTTCGACTTCAGGTTATGCATGGAGAAGATTATGTTTGTGTGGGTTTTCTCTTTGGGGAAAAATGTAAAGTAGCCTATGTATCTGATGTCTCACGATTTCCTCCAAGCACAGAACAGGGTCAGTGTTGTTTCTTTCATTCTCCTTTATTTGAATATGTTTATGTTTATGTTTCTATTTTCTTCCACTTCACTTTTGGATATTACATGACATTGTGAAATGTTGACAGATCAATTGATTAAGTTTGCAAACGTCCTCTAAGAGCACTCGAGGGAAATATGATACGCTAGGTAGCTGGAGTAATGTTTGTAGGGAAACTGCTAACTTCTTATAATGCTACAAATGATACTAAGCCAGAAACGTCCTATTTTTTTTTTATCGGAAATATGGAAAATAATTTCAAAAAATTTGATTAGTATCTTGATACTCTGTTTACTGGCTCTAGAAGATTTTCATCGATTTAATCTGGAGGGAATCTGAAGTCCCTGGGCAAAAAACAGGTTCTCAAGAAACCTCTTTCATTAATAAATCTGGAAAGGTTCCACGTCCAGAACTAAAATTTTGGGGAGCTGCCTTGAACCCCTTATCCTTGGCCTAAAAATATCACCTCTGTTCAGATTTTTCTTAATCCTCATGTTTAAGCCTTATACTGATGAATTTATTTTCTTTGCCCTTGAGTAGTCTACTAGGTCAACATATCAAGTATACTGCTTCTTTTATTATTTTTTCCAGCTGAAAGCTTCAAAATCTTGTTGCTCTAAAAAAGTTGTATGGTATCTTAAACTTGGCGATTTTAGTATTTTTGTTTTCTTTTTTTTGTCCATGGGTTGAAGGCTAAAGATCTACTTGCCATGCCATTTAAAAAGTAATCTTCCAATTGTGGAAAAATTCTAAGCATGAGAATATTTATTTTATGTCTCCATGCTATATTTTGCACCGCAGTCATTTCAAAAAGTGGAGCTGGGCAGTTGGATCTTCTTATCTTGGATGCACTACGTAGGGTCAGTAACACAAATCTGAAGAAATTTATTCTATGAAGTTTTTCATCATGCTAAACCTTTTATGTGCATGATAGCAATATCCTAGTTTTTTTTCCATGGATCCATATGAGAAGAGTTATGTGATTAAATATATGTTTGAGTCCCTAATGTTTAGAATTTTCTCAATTTAGTTCCTTATGTTTTAACATGTTTTTATTTAATCTTTTATAGTTGGTGAATGTTAAAATTATTTGATAATAAACTTAAATGACAAAATACTTAGTGAATCGGTAGAAATTTAAAACAGACATTCAAAATTTTTACCAATTTAAATTAGTAACGTTCCTCTCTTAGATGTCATTTTTTCCTCTAAATTTCTGCCATTGATGTTTATTATTAGCTAATATTAACATTCACCAACAGCAAGGGCTAAATTGTAAAATGCAAAAACACTGGGATTAAATTGAAAAATTTTAAATGCTAGCCACTATATTGAAAAAATTCGCAAACATTAGCAACTAAAACAAAGACTTAATTTACATGGTCATTTGGAAATCATATTGAAGCCAACTAGCTCACACGCTTCCTTTTGTTAGATGGCTTCTCCCGTGAATGTGAAATACTGTTAGTTATCGTTTCATGTGAAATGTAAGGTGAGCAATACTTGATTGGGTTTTATAAAAGTTGCTGGAGGTACGTACAAGTTTCGTCGTGTATAGTTGAACTACAACTCGATGAGAGGATTATCCTTGGAAATAATATAAACTAAGGAATTATAAATTAGTGTACTCTTAACTCTTATTTGTCGACTAAAACAACGGATCAACTGCAAGAAGTTGAAGTACAACCAAATAGCAGAACTAAATATGACGGTCTTAAATAACTTCTGTTATTTTTGTATTATCTAATTCCCTCTGTTGGCGGTCATCTATATAAGAGATTGCAAAGAAGTGACTTTTTTTCTGTTTGGTGAATGTACCTTGTAAATTGCTGAAACATTAGTGAATTGGCTCCTAAGCAAGCGGGTATAGTGTTGGCTCTCATTTTCTGGAGCTGGACCACTCTAAAATCTGATTTTCTTGCTTCTCTAGATCTTCTTTATTACTTTTTTTTCTGTCTTAATTTGAACTGGTCGTGACCATATAATTCTTGGGCTAATCTTCAACACTGTCAAATGAAGAGTTAATTTAAGAAAATTTTGGTTGGTTGATGCTTATGAAATTCACCTCGTACCCGTTTTATGCCTTGTGTTATTCTAATTTTGCAAATAGTTTTGCTTAGATTCTTCATTTCCCCTTCTCATTGCAGACTGGATCCCACAATGTCCATTTCTGCCTTCCGCAGGTTTTGTAGACATCTTTATGAGTTCAGTCGTTTGAATCTCGTAATTACATAATTGACATATCTATTAGTGTCTTTTGACAGACTCTTGAAGCAGTAAAGAGGATATGCCCAAAGCAAGCCATGCTAATTGGAATGGGTCATGAATTTAATCACCACTTGGATAATGAGTTACTTAACGAATGGTCTAAAAGGTATAACATTTACAGTCTTATCCTGAAAAAGGTAACCAATTAAGTTATAAGAGATACATTCAATGAGTGTCCTGCGCACTTGGCTGTCAAGTTACAGAGATCGTTCCACTGTTCCTCAGTGATTCTATTATCTTTAAAGGACTAAATGAAGTTGGATTGACATGGTTTTTTGCATTTTATACTGTAAGCTTTCCCCAGATGGGATGTCCGGAACTGGTCTTTATGTTCTATCATTGTACTCATTCAGGGAAGGAATTCCAGTGCAGCTTGCTCATGATGGCCTTAAAATCCCTATAGACCTATGATGAGGTAATATATTAATATTTATTCATTCAGGTCCTTTAAAGGTACTTCATGATTACCATTAACTTCTCCCTGGGCTATTCTAAATGGTATTAATTACAAAAGCTCAGTGGTTCCGGTCTTTTATTAGATCAAACAAGCGAAGAAAGTAGACCAAAGCATCCACACCCCATGGGTAGATGTGTTATTAGAGAATGGTAGCATCTTAATGAAGCATAATTGTACTTGAGGGCTTTCCATTGACAACATTAATTTTGTGTCCTACTGATGTTGGAAGGGAAAATGAGAATAAGAGTTGATATGGAATTTAAATCCCTTGTCTGAACTACAGAAGAATAACGGGGGGTTGATACGATTCGTCTTTATTTAAGTAGGTACAACGAGTGTAAGGGGGAAAGTATTCAAACCATCAGACACTGAAAAGTTCAAACCAAACATACCAATCAGAAAAGTAGAGAAGAAACTTTGTTCAAACTAAACCGCCAAAAGTTTGAAGGAAATGGAAGAAAATTGGCAAGCACATGAGTCATGGGACCCATTTGGAAAGACGGAACATAATTATGCAATTCCTTTTAACAACCCCACGATCTCCTTCCTCAATTTCTCTGTTCGTTCTGGAATCTTCCACAGTAAAGATTGGAAAAGTTAAAATTTAATGATAGGAGAGACAAATGGAACTTATGGTATGCAAGGTAGGACACTATGTGAATAAAGCTCGGAATAGTTCTTGTTTTCTTTGTCTTCTTAATAATAATATGTATAGGGAAGCTCTTTTATTTCCGAATATTTTATTCCTTGGAGACATCATGGAAACGGACTTTGTAGTAGTAGAGTTTATTACTGAACTTCTGTTGCAAAAAGTGCTGCTCACTGAACCAATCATGAAAATTTTTAGCCTAAATTTTTAATTTTTGCTTTTTTCTTTTTTCCTTTTAAGGTTTTTTAGAACTTTTTTCTCCTCTTATTTGCATCTGTAGTTGAATATTATAAAAATTTGACATTTCTTATTATTTCTATTTTTCAAGGAAAAGTAGATGAATGGTACATTGGAGAGGCGAGGGAAGACCCAACAAAGATGTACCAGAAGCATTGTACTACGATAGAGAAGTTTGAGAGAAAAAGGTAAGTTTTTTACATACCATACCATACTCTGAACTTTACACATTTGCATTTAAATGTACTTGGGAAATTCTAAACTTCTTTCTCAATGCTCAGAAACTTTGGGTGAAATTTTTGTCACTTCATTAATGGGTTACTTAGTTCCAAGATAAGGAATTTTTTAACTTTGTCTATAAAGCAGAAGAAAGAACGATATTTGAATTCGTTTAAATTACTGGTAACCCAACACCTGTAGAAAAATCTGTAGAAAAATCTTTGATCAAAGATCATAAGGAAATAAGTATGATGTGGTTCATCTGTCGTAACCCAACACCTCCCCATTTGAATAGAATTTGGATGCTCTGTCCTTCCACTGATCATCCAAGATCTTTTCAAAGATCATAATAATATCCTACTCCTGGTCCCCCCCAACCCAAAGGATCCTGATGAACACAAATCTTAGCCAATGATCTGATAGATTTACTAGTGATTTTTGTCTTCATCACATTTTTGGATATGGTCACTTACCCCTCCCAAGTCCCACCTCTCTCCATTTTATGGCCAACCTTTCTACAATAAATTCCAAACAAGGCACATTCTTTTTACACAGACTAGGTACCAGTGAGGACACCAGAATTTCAATTGTAAATAAATTGGGATTTCCCTGTTTAACCATCATTACAGCATTACAGGTTAATCCAAGAGAAATTGTTCAATAAGATTATCCTAGGGAGGGGAGGGACAAAGTAGAGAAAAATTATAGGTTAAAACAGGTCGTATAGTTTTGCTATTTATTTCCTAAACTTTTGTTTGTACCGATTTAGCCTACAACGGGTAACAATTTAGTCTCAACATTAAACATTTGTATGTGACAATCTAGTCTCTGTAATGTTAAAATTTGTAACAGTTTAGTTTCTACCGTGAAAAATTTTATTGAATGTCTATTTTTTTATCCTCTAATGATTTAATCTTTATAATTTATAAACACATTTGGTTCCTCTCATTGGTCGATCTATTAAGAAACTTAACAAAAAAAAAAATTCAGACTAAATTGGTACAACCTTTAAACTATAAAATTATTAACTAAAGTTCAGGGACTAAATTGTTATCAATTTGAAAGTACAAGGATTAAATTGTTACAAACTAAAATCGTTACTTTAATAATCATAGGATCAAATGTTTTTTTTTTATTTTTTATTTTTAAGTATTTCAGTTGTACTTATTTTAACTTAGGATGATAAACTAAAACTTACTTCCTACAAAGCTTTACGTGATGAGATAATGATTTATACCATGTGGAGATCATGGTATTAAATATTTATCGACGCGTTGACATTTCTATCGATATGTTTATGTATCAATGAATTCAACAACTACATGATGGGTAAATTGAAATTTCCATCATAGTACAAAAAAATTGACAAAATATGAAAAATATCAACAAAATGCCGTAAATATATACATAATATTAATATTAATTATTTTGAACTTATTTGGAAATAAAAATATTTATTTGTTAATTGAAATATATTTTTACGATTTTCTAATTTTTACAGAAATATGTATCGACATTAACATTGTATCGATATTTCAATGCAAATCTAAGATTCCGAAATTTTCATAGACATCGACACGATAGATAAGTTTTGAGAGTTGGGTCAAAAGGAAGTAATAAAACAAGGAAGTGGTGATGGAAAGAAGAAAATAGGATATAGGATGGAGCCGAAATGTCTAAAAACGTGGAGGGTATGGTCAAAGAAAGCAGCTAAGGAGTCAAATCATGTCTGTATTTGTTGAAACATAAGCAAATGGTCAAAACAAAACCAACAAGGACGTGTAATTCATGCCGTAACATAATAACACACACCGACCCATCACGTGACCATCACTTTGATTCTTCATAAAGAATGTTTTTGGACTCCACACTTTCACCTCCCCCATCAAATTCTCTTCAAAAATATGATCTATCTATAGTTTTATATTTTCTTGGAAAACTACTTATTATTATTATTATTATCAATACAACCAAGAAAAGAGAGTGATGGCTTCATTTGGGAAAAGTCATGATTAATTTAAAGGAAATCTTTTGTTGATTAGGTTCTCCCTCTCTTTAACCTTTGCCTTGGGCTTTGAGTTTATAGGATATTGTTGATTAGGTTTTCTCGAGACGCTTTGGTTTTATTTAACTTTTTTTTTTGGTCCATTTCTACTCATTGCTTATTAGTGTGGTTTGATTTGAAAAAAAGTATGATTAATTTGATTTCTTTATTTGAGGTTTGGGTTCATCCACGTGTATTTTTATCAAAAGGATTCTTCTTTTCTCTTTTGATGTTTTTTTTTCTAATTTAAGATAATATCAAATAGAGATAATTTGTAGTTGATAAAGAAATTTAGTAGAGAGAAATATGTCAAAGAAAAAATATAAATAAGATTATGGAAAATATAAACCTTCTATAAAAACTAGTTTTTTTTAAACTTACATAGAATTTAAAAAACGGTTTTAGAAAATATAAAATTGAAAATTAATTGGTTATCCAACAAACTTATTTTTCCAAAAGCAGAAACTCAAAACAAAAAATAGAAAACGAAACGGGGCCTTAGATATTAAAATTCTTTCCTAACTTTTTCTGTGTTTTTTTTTTACCATAAATAGTGCGAGAATCTGAATTTAAAGAAATGAAGTATATACATTTGTGGTACGACTCTCGACACATAATCTTTTTTGTTATTATATTAAATAAAATACATATATAAGAATTTCGAAATAGAGTAGGTCTAGAAATTTTGAAAAAACACACACAAAATCCATCTTCAATCTAATAGGAGACTTCCATAGTGAATTCTGACCTTGGCCTCATGAAGAATTAAAGGTATATTTTGCAGGGGAAAATGGCCCCATTTTGGAAAAGAGTCCTAAAAGGGAATTTTGATTCTTCCAATAGTTGGAATTTTTTTGGTGGGTGTCTCTTAATATATTATCCCAAAATGTTTGCCTACAAACCCTATATGGAAACAAAAGTAACCAATTATTAATTACAACGTTTTCCAATAAAAACCATAATTTTTTTTCAGAAGTCCTAATCGAATATTAAGTTTAAAAATAACCAAATGGAATATGATTTGCTCGTGACTCGTATCTTTCAACTTGTCCTTTTTTTTGTTTAATTTTAATGTATGACTGATATTATGAGATTAATGTATGAGAATGTCTCGTTTATTTTGGATTAATGTCTATAAAAAGTTAATATTGGTTCTGTTATCTTTTTACACATACGAAAAATTCAATATAAACATATTTGTTTTTTTAAATAAATATATATATTTTTCATATTATATACATGAAAAGCGACCAACCAGCCAATTATTTGACTTTGATTCATATGAAATTGATGTTTAACTTATTTATTGGTTTTTTTTAAGTCCTTTTCTCAAAAGATAAAATTTGACTGTTCAAAAAATAGAATGCATGACAACCAAGAGTAAAGATTCATAAAATTCTAACAATTTGATGGATCTTGTTAAATTGATTTTTTATTTTCAATTTTGAAATTGGTCATTTTAAAGTGTTAGAATAATATATTATTTCATCGTTATTTTATTTTTAGTACAACATATGAAGTGAGGATCGAATTCACAACTTTTTTATTTTAGTGTTCTTTTCTTATTTTAGAACAATAAAAATTATCATTCTTGTGATAGGACCCTACTTATATGAAAAAAAGGTTAGTTCAACTGTATAATAATATCATATTTTAAAATAAACTCCAACAATTATTATTTCAAATAATCCATTTTCAAACAGCTTTTAAATATAAAGAGGTCTCATAATGGAAAATAAAAAAATAAAACTGACCTCATACAAAAAGAAAAGAAGTTAAGGGAGATTATATAGTAGGGATGCCAGTCAATAGGGTCAATTTATAAAATTCTGAATCCCACACCCCTATTTTTCTTTTTATTTTTTAAATATTTTTCCTGA
>NW_019104529.1:373013-426921 GCF_001995035.1 Momordica charantia
TAACTGAGAGAGCTAATAGTACAGAGAAGACATGTTGACCGGTTAAATGCCTCAGTACTCGAGCGACCCGACCGAAGTTATACCGGTACTCAAATTTCTGGATGACTCCTGTCTGTTGGCATAGTTATCACAACTGCCATTCGAGAGCCTCTGAATCGGTACTGAGTTCAAGAGCTCTAGGCCTCGTTTGCCCATCTCCTGCACTTCCTGTGGTGAGAGTATTTTGATGCACCACACGCTGTTGACGAACTCCCTGTTGAAGAGAAGACATTACCGCGCTCGTCAAGAAAGGATAAGGAGTTTGGACAAAACAAAGCTACCGCAACGAATGAGGAACAAGATCGAAATTGTTAAAGGATGTAATTATGCATAGAAAGGAAGATGAAGAGAGGGAAGGAACTCACGGCCAGGGATCATCCCCAAGAAGAAGGACGTCATTTTCCCTGTCAACAAATACAAGCTGCCAGCCTGATCTCAAAGGGTCCTCCAACTCGCCTTCAAGGCTGAACATGTGAGCGAGCTCACTGCGTAACTGATGGTAGCTACTGAATTTGGAAATATCCAGTGATCTACCGAAGGACCCCGACTTGTAAACCTGTAAAGAATTCAATAATACATTCAAAGAGAGAACAAACGAAGGAAATGCAGACTAGAAAGAAAGCAAGAGAAATGAATTGAATCGAGAGAGGGTTCGGTAGAGAGAGCAACCTTTACAAAGGTTCTGGTTGGTGGGTTTACTTGGCCTGTGTTTTCTGGAGACTGCAAGAAACCCGAATCCTCAATGCAATTTGAAGGTGTCCCGGCTGGATTTGCAGAGAAGTTGGTACCAGCAGGGTTCACATAATTGGATGAAAAAGGTATAGCTGTTGAGTCACTGTCACTGCAAATTCCCCTAAGATTTGGCATGCCATTCTGCAACAGAAGAGAGGAAGGCTCTATATTGACACCAAAGAGAAGATTGCTCTGCGGATCGCCATTCCCTTGATCTAATGAGCATTCTCTACCAGGAAACGGCGCCAATGAAATAGCATTCTGGGAGATATTAGTAGTCTGAGTCGTCCCCATATTTTCCCCCTGGGGAAGAACAAACTGAGAATTTCCAGAAGAGAGAAGAGGATCCACTGCAGCTCTCTTCGAAGGCCATGTAGATGAATGCATCATGGGATTGGTTCTAGGCAGATTAAGCAACTGAGACGATTCATCTTGCGGAAATGAGCCTAAGAGGCTGTGCAATGGTGAAATCATGGGACTCGTCACGTGGTTGGCATTTGAATCAGAAAAACTTTGCTGCCGGCACAAAGGAGGAATGGATTGCAGAGATTGTGCTTGAGATTGCGATGCAGAACCAAACTGCGACATTGAAGACATTGTGGTTGGAACTTGTTGGTGATCAAAAACTTGCTGTTGCGGTTGCGGCTGCTGCTGTGGCGGTGGTGGCGGCTGCTGGTGGTGGTTGTTAAAAGTTTGATGCTTAATCTCCTGCTGAAGAACAGAAGTCTGGGTTTGGGCCTGTGACACAGAGAGATGTTGGTTTTCATGATCAGATTGAAGAAAGGTCTGTTGAGGCTGAGGATGAGGCTGCTGCAACATCTGAGATGGCATGAAGGTAGCAGGCCTGTTGGGGAGACTTGGGTTCTGTTGGAACTGGAGAAGCGAAGCCGCCTGCGCTTTGGCGGGATCAACGGTTCTCATCTCCTGTAGTGCAGCAGCAGCCATTGCTTGATATATCTCCGGCTGCAAACCTACCATAGAAGCATCAAGCCTTGGCTGCATCCATGGTGCAACTCCGAGTCCATGGAAGTTCAGGGGTTGAATTCCACGATCTAGACCATCTCCCCGTAGCCACATTAGTTGAGAATTTAATCCCATATCGTCCTCTTTGAGACCTGAGACAGAAAAGTGAATCATGGAGCTTGTTAGAAACCACAAACCGGACTTCTAAACTATACAGCAATAAAAATGTATTATGCTAGTCCCTAAGAAGCATGAACTCTGTATTATTATACCGTGAAAAGAGGGCAATCCAGTGGGCCACGGTCGCTTAAGCCTAAGGGGAAACGGAGACGGATACATTGGGAAGGTTGTTAGCGGCTCAATCTCCCACAGGGAGACCCTTGGCTGTCTCTCCCCAGCCGTAGATTCATCCCATCCAACCTACATAATGCAAAAAATCAAGAAATTACTACTGCAATTAAAATCTGAATACACCTAACGATGCTTGATGGTAAAAGATAGCCTGTTCAAATATTTGATACGAATTTCATTGTAAAAGGAAACATAAACGAACCTTAACGGAGCGCCAGTGTGAGTTTTGCCATCGAACAGGATCTAAATCACTGATGCCAGTAATGGTGCCCATATAACTGGAAAACATACAACTCTTAGATGTCCATGATTCCTCAATATAATGATCCCACAAAATTGTAAACATGAGCAAGAACAAAATAAATATGACAATTAAATGCGAAAGTTCAATATCCAAATCTAATGATTCTATACTCAGTTGTCCAGCATTTCTTTGATGTATGTAAGATCACATGAAATAAAAACATACCCCACAACAAGTAATTAACAGTGTTCAGTTAACTTAAAGTACATATATGATATAACTATAACAGTCTAGAAACCTACCGACGAACACTTGATTCTTCAGTTTCAAATAGCATTCTAAAACGCATACCGACGGAAACACGGGTATGGTACACAGCTTTGACATACTTGGCCAGGGGTATGATGAACTCTGATGGGCTAGCCCTGGATGAAAAATTAATGTGACTTGAAAGAGTAATAAACAAAACTAACCAGGTTCAAGAATTGCACAAAAAACACACCTTGGATTATAAAATATTGTGAACCGACTATTTGTAGCAGCTGCATGGGCTGCAGCAGCAAGAAGCCCCAAGTGCATGCTGTCACTGGATAAAACCGATGAAGGCATCACTGTCTGTGGTCGATTAGCTCGACGGATTCCTAGCAGTAATTGATTCTTTTCATTCCTGAAGGGGGCAAAGTGCATCTAAGTCCAAGCATTGCAAAAATGACATAAATTTGAAAGGAATAAATGTTAGGAGTCTAAATGAGTGAACAGCCAGCCTTATGATGCACAGTCATGTAGCTTTCGGTCACATGAATGCCGAAGTTTTATTTATAAGTATTAACTAATCAAGCCTACATATGAGGAAGAGCATAGAAACAAACCAAATAAAGATCACGGAATCGCCAGCAACAAGCCTCTTAGCACTTACAAACACACTCCATCCAGTTGTAAGAAGATGCCTTTTGGGCTGACCTGCAGAGGGATTATAATTAGCCATATAAACTGTTTGGGAGAGAGTGAGGGGTTTTTTGAAAAATCACTAACTCCACAAAACTCACCACGAAAGATATGCCTAAATTTCCATTCATTGTCGTGAAGATCCCTTGCAATTAACTCCTGAGCAGGTGGCTGTTGAGAGAAGTCCTACAAGCGAAATTCGATATTATTCTGTTAAAACATTTTCAAACTACATCAATCTAGATTTAAGGTCATGTTTCAGAGGCATCTTTAGGATTACCAATGGAGGAAACACTTTCTCAGCAGCACGGCGAGGAACAGAAAATCCTCCATGTGTACTCGTGTCACTTGCTGTCAATGTCTTACAAAAATAATTGGTTGGTTGTTTGCTGGGAGCACCCAACTCAGCTGCAAGATAAGGCTCCTTTTGCTCTTGCTACAAAAAATATTAAAATTTTCAGGAAATGAAGTTCTTCCAAGGCTAATAACTTCGCCATTCGAGCAAATGTAACATACAGCACTGAGCGGTTGCAAGGTCATCTGAGCATACACTTCATCCGTCTCGACATCTGCCTGCAATCACCAATTCATCCAATAAGAAAGCCTTCGGACTTCGTCCAAAGCCATGATAAAAGTAAATGACAAGCCTTACATGCATTGTAACATTGTGAAGCTGACAGATAAGTTGCGGCGGCAAGCTTGGATAACTAGGTATATGAGCATCAACTTCTTTGTTGGTTGATATGGCAACCTACTCCATATAAATGAATAATACATTAGCAACTTATGTCCCTTTCAAACCATTAAACACCAGTAAAAAAAATCTAAAAAAAACGGAAGAAAAAACGACAATAGCATAGAGAAGCAAGTACGGAAAATGTCAGCTTTAAAAAATCAAACTTCTCAAGGCTATAAGATGGATCGGGCAAAAGGGAACAACAGGAACAAAATAGAAGGAAGGTAGATGACAAGCAAATTTTTTTGGAAAAGATTAATTGAGGAGTTGGAACTCTAACAATCGCCAGAATACACAAAGAAATGCAAGCACAGTACCGTATAAGAATAAGAAGCTTAACACAAATGGAAATCTCCAAGAACATCCTCTTGGATTAGAAGGAACAAGTCCATTTCAGCCAGATTGAAAACAAGTGATGAACAGGAATCAAGAGTTTCAAGGAACTCGCAAAAGCATGAAATGATTATTTAGACGATAGGCAAATAAGTTCCCCATCTGAAGAGAGTCGGTTTCTGATCTCAATTTTTGCAAAAGAATAATACTCATAGGCTTAGAGCTTACCTGCTCACTATGACCCTGTGGAAAATAAACAACGCGACTTCCAACAGCAGGTAGAGAAACAAGAGGACCCGCACACGCATGCCAAAGCTCCGAGTTAAGAACTCTTCTTTCCCCTGAAAATTTTGATGTTGAGTTTCAATAAATCCTAGCATTTTATCAAAAGATCAGCATCAACATCATAAATTTTACTAAAAAAAACACACACAGCAGAGAGAGGGGATCATTTGACAGAGAAATTGACCCAGCAAAGTTAGGACTTCCAGAAAGCAGAGGAAAAATAAGAGCAGAAATCAAGCGTGGTAGCAGCAACCCGGGATTTTCTCGGGAAACAAACAGGGAATATCAGCATCTTAGCTTATGGAAAAAGTAGTGTCATCCTTCGGAAAGAAAAAGAAAAGGGGGCAGAGGAAACTTATACCTTCCGGGGCCTGAGGACTAAAACCAGCAGTTGAAAGCCTCATTTTACTGAGATCCAACCTAAAAAAACAAATTGACCCACAAATTTGAAGCACCAAAGTATCTTCCAAGAACGCAACAACAACGACTGCAGAACAACCTTTTTTTTTTGCGACCCTTTTCTTTTTCCACTACAGAAATACCATAAATCGACCAGCAAAATCAATCTGAATCTTCAAAAAAGTAAACTACAAACAGTGAAACCTCATCTGAGAATATGACGAAGTGAAACCCCCCCAACCCCCACCGCCCAAAATCTCTCTCAGCCAAAGCCGGTTTCACTACAAAAGACGATCAACTTCAACTTCACCCGCATCTGATTCTCTCTCCCCAAACCCCCCACTGACCCAACTCTCCAATCGGCGACTTCATGCCACAGCAACTCGAAGTAGAGAGGGCAAACAAAACCCAATATCCAGCGCCCAACAAATTCACCCGAAGTTGGGTTGTGTAGTTAAAGAGCGAAGAATTCCAGCAAGTGGGTATCAGATCTCAGCCCCCAAAATGGCAAAAGGTGGAAGCAGGAAGCAAATAGAGAGGCAGATCTCAGTACAGTAGAACCCCAATTAGAGGTTCTGGGGCATTTGCATCTCCAGAAGCAAACACAATGATTTCAGGTAAAAGAAAATGATGGGGGTGGGGTTCCAGTACCAGAGTTTCAATTGAATAATATAAACTGGGTAGACAATGAAGAAACACAGAAGGGGTTTGAAATGGTCGAGAGAAAACTTGGTCGTTTATTGTAACAGACGAAATGGAAATCTGCTGGGAAACCAGCAAAGGCACAAGTAGTGGTGGTGGAAGGTACTAATTGCCACTGCTGGGTACTCGGCCACTCCAGAAACAACCCCTTCACCCCTCCCTCTGTTTCTCTCTCTCTCTTGTTGGGTACTCTGTAAAACACAATCAATCAACGCAACCAATATTATTTCTCGCTGTCTTTTCTGTACCAGGGATTAGGGAAAAGGTGAGGACAGGCTCTAGAGAGAGAGGGAGAAAGTGATTACGCGTATGAGAGAGAGTGCTGGAGTCAGTGTGTGATTTTTATAGAATCAGGGATGAAATTGAAGTCAAGTATTGTTCTTTATTAACTAACCCGTTTGCCCATTTTTCTCTCTTTTCACCCCATTTGGTGATTTGAAATGTTTTGTTCATATTTCATCAAATCCTCACTCATTGTTGCAATGAAGGAGAGAAAAAACCTCATTTGTTGGGAAGATTCCAAGAATAAGATGGTGAACATTTTCTTCTATAAAAATTTGTTTCTCAGTACAACCAATCTGATCCGATGAAGAATTTAAGTTCATGATTTCTTAGTCAGAGACATATACTAATTACCACTGTTCAATGAAAATTTATTTATGTAGATGAGTTTCCCTCAAATTTTTCATCAAAAACTATTTCGAATGTCAACAAATATCTCTTTTTTATAATGAACAAGGGATTTGTTGATAGTTTATGAAATGGCCAACAAATATCTCTTTTATATAATGAACAAAGGATTTGTTGATAGTTTACCGAACGTTTTTCTCGTTTCATCTTTTTTTTTTCCCTTCTTTTGCAGTAAAGGATAAACAAGTAAAAATGTACCTTCTCTTTTATGGTTATTTGATGATGAGTAATGGTAGCAGAGGAAATTATTGAAGAGGGAGAAAGATGTTTGGTGAACATTATAGGTCACATACATAATTCATTGAAAAGCTTATTTTGACAAAAGATCTACTATATGTTTTCTTCTTTAGGAAAGATTTTGGAAATTCTTTGTGAAAATTCACCTTTACTTCAATATGGTTTTTTTAATTATGTTCGTTATTGAGTTTTAGAATCCTTTGCTATTAGAGAGTAGAGAGTAAAGATAAGGTGGAAGAAACACATAAAATATGTAATTTTGTAGATACTAAAAATCTATCATCGATAATAAGAAGAAAAAAAAGAGTAGTTGAATATTTGTCTCAAATGAAAGCGAGAAGCTCTCGCATACCCATCAAGTAACTCTAGTAATATATTCATTGTCTTTTTTTTTCCTTTAAAATGGCGGATAAGCTATAGAATCCATTGAACTAGAATTGGAAATGGATCGAAAAATGAATTTTAAATATTTTATTGTTCTAGATAGGAATATCTAACTCGGGGTTTGGATGAAATAAATGTGTTATTTTATGTAAGCTACTTGGTCAGGTAAAAGTACTTGTGTATCTAATAATGAATACTTGATATAGACCTTGCATCATCATATTAAACTAAAATGGTATTTGGTAGCTAGTTGACCTAGATTAAAAGTAACATGAGATAAATATGTGATAACTTGGGTGTTGACCATGACCAAAGATGATAAATGGACAAACATCAAAGTCTAAACAAAATTAAAGAACGGAGTTTTAAAAGTAGAATTCAAAAGTTGCTTAATATGCATTGTAAACGATATTGAAGTCATTAGGCATCGAACTTAGTTGCGATGGTAGAATCTCTAGCAGTAGCAAACTAATTTTGAGACATAATCACATCAAATCGTGGGTACATCCTCATACGTCAAATAAAAGTGACGAGTCTCATATGTCAGTGGTAATTGACATGTACCTCCAACTATGAGGTTATCCCCACCCCCACATGTTGTACTCAAAAAAACAAAAGAAAAGTGGCAGAGTCTCATTTCTAATGAAAGAATTAAGATAAAAATGAAATTGAAAAAAATGACATAGTAATTTTTTAAATATACAAGAATCGAACGATATATTTTAAAAGTATAAATATTATAAACAAAAATAAAAATATGTCCACCAAAATAATATTTAAACCATAAAAATACAATCTTATAAAGGAAGAGAGTGATTTCCTCTCATATATTTGTTTGAATGGGAAACTCCAATCTCGAGAAGAGATATGATATGACCCATTTTTTCAATTTTCGACGGCAAAAAGCTTCTATTCCATATTTCAATTTTCATCTTTGTAATTATCAAACACTTTTTCCTTTTCACCTTTTTTTCACTTTTTATTTATAGTTTTTTTTTAATAATCATTACTTTAATGCAATCTGTTGTTTTTTTAATATATATTTAGAGAAGAATAATTATAAATTGCCAAATTTATTACAAAAGTAATTTAATTTTTGAATGAAATATCTTTTTTCCGTAATTTGCCAAATGTTTAACGTATCATGCCCATTTGAACACAATCTTTTTTTTTTCAATTTTTAAAAGATTTAAATTTATCTTTTTTCTTCTTTTTTCTTTGTTATCACCTTTTTTTAAACGCTTTAAATATAAAAAGTAGTTTTTAAAATCTTTATTCTCTTTAAATTTGGCCAAAAATACAGATGTCGTTCAAAGAAAAATATTATGAATAGATTGTGAGAAATTAGGTTAAAAAATACATTGGTCCCACTACTTTAACGATTTAGTCCATAAACTTTAATTTGTAACGATTTAGTCTCTGTACTTTTCAAATGGGTAACAATTTAGTCCACAAACTTTAATATGTAACAATTTAGTATTTGTATTTTAAAGTTTTTAACGATTTAGTCCTTATCATGATTTTTTTTTTGTTAAGTTTCTTATATATATGGATTGATAAACCAATGAATGACCAAATATGTTTATAAATTAGAAAGATTAAATTGTTATATGATAAAACTTAACATGTAATTTTAATAAGATTTTTCACGATGTGAACTAAATTGTTACAAAATTTAAACTACGGGGACTAAATCATTACAAATTAAAGTTTTGGAACTAAATCGTTATTTTAATGAAAGTACAAAGATTAAATCGTTACTTTAGTCAGAGTATAAAGACTAAATGTGTTTTTTAACCGAGAAATTAAATATAGTTTTTAAAAATAGAAAATAAAAAAACGAAACAGTGTCAAATAGAGCTTAAAATATATATTCTAATTTTAAATTTTAGTCCCAAATATTTGAAAAATATAAATTTTTTATGTTCAACAATACCAATGGAGTATCGACAATAGAAATTTTTACATAATGTTAATCTTTTATTAAAGGTTAGATATCCTTCCTCTCACACATAATTAAATTTAAAAGAAGAAAAAAAACCCTCCAAGTGTTCTACTTTCCATTAGTAACAAGTAGCTGATTGAAATTTTTTTAATTAATTTTACTATATTATTTATTTATGCCTGTGGCATAAAAAAAATTTGAATACTAATTTCTATTAATTATTTTTTTATTTTCCCAAAAATCACTTATGAATCATTGTGAAACATGTCTATTTAAAAAAGAAAGTTATTTTAAGGGTAATGTAACTCTAGCCGTGCTAAAATCACTTCCAAACATTCTCTAATTATATATTGTAACGTGCTTTTATTTTTAATAATTATTACAATGCTATAATTTTTTACAAATCATTCTATTAATCACCCTTGATTCGAAATAAAAAAATGACTCTCAATTTTTGCTCCCTTCATATGATCATTGTAATTTTTAGTTTACATTAACTCACTCTATTATTCTTTTTAAATGAATTTAGTTTTGTTCATATGAACAATAAATACCACAATAATTTTACATTGATATTTAAAACATATTGATTACGATGATCCATATTGAGATTTAGTTGTCTCTATTTTTCTCATTTTAAGTCATGAAAGACCTACAAATTTAAATAGCTTATTCCACTAATTCTTTTTATATACACCTAAAAAATCAATAATTGACTTAACCAATTATTTTTTTTTTGAAGAAATTATTTTATTTTCTTATTTATTGATAATTATCATAACCATTCATTTCAATATAACTTGTCTATTATTTTCTAATTCGCTCAATATTGTGAATTTTAAATTTATCTATATTTGCACAAGTAAAAGCTCCAAACATTAATAAATTAAATATTCCCAAAATTTTGTAATTGACGAATTTAAAATTCTAAAAAAAGGAGATATAAAATGTTTGAGGTCACATAATAATGGTATAAATGAGAACATTATTAGTAAGAAAGCTTCTTAGTTAAACATGTTTTAGACAAATCTTTTTTTTTTTAATAAATAACCAAAAAATGAAATTCTTGAAGGTCATTGGCCATCCACGAATGACTAAAATTGGCAAGGAACAAACAAATTAGAGAAATACAAGTGAAATCAAATTGTTTAGAGATAATTTGATTACTTAAGAAGGAAGATTCTGACTTAACATAAATTGGATTGGATTGTTCGTGGCACTCACAAATTCGATTATGCTCGAAAATCTGAAGATTGACTCAATTGCATCGGCCACGAACTTGCAAAATAAAAGAGCATGCTGAACAGAATTTTGTTGATGAAAAGTATGGTTAAAGTATATTTATGGTTAATGAAGTAATAATATATAATGATGCATTAAGAAAGTTTTTAACAATTTTGTTAGCGAATGAGTTTAATTGGGAATTTTTAATAAATTTGGGAAGTACGGAAACGTAAAATAGACAGCAGAGGAGGAGAGATTTGAGCCGTTGATCAGAGAGTGGGCCCCTGATGAGACGTGATGTGAAACCGCTGAACCTCTTTCATTGGTGAGATAATAAATGTATTACGTAGGAACAGACACAAATAATAACTGTCCCACGTTCCCATTTCCCACCACCACTCCTATGACATTTTTAACCGTGCTTTTACTATCACGGTAATAAAATAATAACATTCGATTAATTTTTACTCTGAATTCTCAGTAAGTAAACGAAGCTTTAGTTTTTAATCTTATTTTCATTCTTAAATTTTCAAAATATATAGTTTAACTTGTAAATTTTGTAATATGGTTATATTCAAGTCTCCTTTGATACTTTTTTCCTAATTTATTAACTTTACAATATTAAATCTAATTTGTGTGGCGTGAAAATGAGTCTATTTAGTAGAAAAATGACATTTATTTATCTTTCTTTTTTTTATTTGTGGGAGCTTTAAATTTTTATATCTCACATTGTTGTACCTAACAAAAAAAATAAAAATAATAATAATAACAATGCAATTTATTTTTTGACCTCTCTCCCCTAAAAAAACCTTTATCGCCTAAGCCTCGCTTCGTCGTTCTCCTCCTCCCCTTTCAATAATCGCCTTCTCTCTTTCCCTTTTCCTTTCGCTAGGGGATGGATAGTGATTGTTCACCCTAACTCAATTCTGTAGTGTTTTCAAGTTGATTAGAAGTTCACCAGTTTCCCCCCTCCTCGGTTCAGGTCTCAATCTAGTACCGTTTCAAGATGAATTTTAAGAATTAGATATAGACTATTAATTAATGCATACATGTGAGATTTTTTTTCTCTTCATAATTCTAATCTTTTAAACCTAAAGTTGAATAGAAATGTAATGTAAGTGTTATACTTGAAGATGTGAAGCATATTGGAAGGCGAAATAAAAACCAAGTATATAATTAATTCATGTACGTGGGAAAACTTTCTTCTTTCAATTCAACATCAAATGGAATAGAGAATTCAAACTTATTGCAGTCGATAAGACATGTATTAATCGCTTAAATCATGTTGGATTAAAATGAAAAATTGTCGGCTAAAAATAAGAGAAGAGAAAGGGAAGGATGTAAGATGGGAAAGTATAATTGAATCATGGTACGGAGTGGGAGACATGAACATGATTGTTTGGTGATGAATCAAAGCTATATAGCTAATGGACAACTCTCTAAACCCTCTCTCTTCGTACACTTTTTAATTATCTTCTCTTGTACCTTCCTTAATTCAAATCCATTTTGATTATTATTGCACATCATTTTCCAATCATCATTATCATTCTCTAATTAATTAACCCTTTTTTCTTTTCTTAATTATATCATCATCATATATGGTTTAGGAACGCCTCCAACTAATGTCTTTTCACAAATTTTGTTAGGGTGGATTCAATACTTTTTTTTTTCTCGAGTTATATGTCTATTTTAAAAAATTGTTGAATAATGTGACTTTAATACATGTAAACGGCAATTTGTTAATATACATATTTGGAGTCACGCCTTATTCATTTATAGTCAACAGAATAACGAGAACTATTTTCTTTATTTAAGGACTAAAAATGATAATTTTAAAGTTTAAGAAAACTAAAACAGAAAAGCTATTAAAAACTTCGAATATTAAAATAGATATTTTGTTTAAGGACTAAAAATGATACTTTAAAAGTTTAAGGATATTAGAATAGAAAAACTATTAAAAACTTGAATATTAAAATAGATATTTTAAAAGTTTAGATATCAAAATAGAATAACTTTCAAATTCTAGGGACTTAAATAAAATTTTTACATTTTTTAGAAATATATTTGGTTTAGTAACTGTTTGTTAACTTTGTATTTATTTTTCAATTTTTCAACATTGATTATTTTTTCATAAATCACAAGAGATACAGTCAAAGCGACTGCATACTATTTTGGCTTTTTTAAATATTATTTTGTTGAATCTAAAAAATACTTATTTTGATCTATGTATTTTGATTTGGTTTCATTTGGTTTTTTTACCATCTATTTTTGTTCATTTTAGTTCCTATCCCAAAACGTAGGTTTTTGTTTCTATTTTTAATACAAATTTATGGCTATATTTAAAAAAATAATTTAGTGAGTAATAAAGTGTCAGGGTAGAATTTTACTTGAAATAAATGATCTAAAAATGTACATAAAAAAACTTTTTTTAAAACGTTTCGAAAGTACATGACTAAGGTAAACAAAAATTGAAACCAGAAAGACCAAAAGAATATTTAACCTATAAAATAATTATCAACTAGACTCTTAAGCGAATAATTTATAAACTAATATTAGATTTAATAATAACATATATAATAAAAAAGTAATGTTTCCATCCATATAGCTTGAGCATACCAAAAAGGAATAAGGAAAGTTGGCTCATTTAGGGCATGTAATTGGTCTCAACCAGAGGAAGAAATTTTTGGTTGAAAAGATTCAGTCAAAAAAAAACACCACAATTAATTAAACTATATTATCACACAAATGAAGTTTAAATTAAAAAACCCCACTAGCCTTCTAAAGTAAGATTTTAGACCAAATCTCTTAAATATTCTTATCAAATTCTATTTGATAAAATAATAAATCACATTAAGTGAAATGTGATAATTATTGTATGGAAAAAAAAAAGTTAAAAGTAAACTTTGATCCCTAATGTGTTGCATTATATATTAAATTTACACACCCTATCATGATAATAATAATTTAATACAGAAAACAAAAAATAAAATGATTATCAAATAAAAAAATGTACATTTAAAAAAAACAAAGAAAATTATAATTCATCTTCTTTAGGGTGAGTAAATATTAATTTCGCTAAATTAAACCTCAAGCTTGAATAATGATAAAGTTAATTTTATTAACTAGTTGAGTTTTTTTTCTTAAAAAAAAAAAATTATGACTAGCCGAGAGTGCTTTTATGTAACTTGAAATTTTGGATATTGTGTAATTAATTCACGGATAATTTTCTTAATAATTTGTTTTAAAAAAGTATTAATTTTACCACTTTTTTCAATTTTGATTGATGTTTAGAGTTAAAGCTGACTTGTTGGATTAGGTAAAAGGAAAAACTGTTAAGTACAAAAGGTTATTAACCTTATGTTTAAAAAAAATAATAAGAATTATATAACATAACCGATTAAAAGATTGGATATATATATAATTAAAGCATATACATCATTTGATATAAAATATTGGCATATTTCAATAATTATTACATACTATTCAATAATTATTAAATCATGCTATTTAACTAGTCTTCAATAATTATCAGAAATAATTACATAATTTTGATTCTTTTGTAAGTTATGAATAATGGGTTACTATATTTAAAAGTCTTTAATTACAAAGAATCTTGTCATGAATTTATTTGAAATTGTTGATCTTCACATTGGAAATCATCTTAGTGTTGGAAGAATATATGATAAGATTGTTGATATGGATAATAAATTGAATATCCAATCATAATTAACTTTTATGAAAAATATTGCCACATATAGAAAATTTTAAATGAAAATAAGATTTTTATACTTTTATTTCCACCAATGTCTATATGCATCTCAATTGGTTTTACCTTACAGTTTAATTTTACAGTTGTAATAAATAAAATAAAATAAAGTGATTTAATGTATTTAGTTTGAGGAATCTCACACGATATGTTTTATTATCACACAGGTATACTATTTGACTCAAACAATTTTTTAATTTATAAAGGTTAGGTTTCTTTTTTCATTTAAATACTTTAAAATAAAATTAAAAAAAGCTATAGTTTTTTATTATCATTTTATTGTTAATTGTAAAATAAGATTCCATGTATAAGATATATACACACACATAGACAAATTAAAAAGAAAATATCTTAAATAAAAAAAAGCTTTAGAGGTATCTTTCAAGACATTAATGAATGGACCAAATGTATGTCACAAAATCAAAGATAAATTATATATATACACTACGAGTTGTGGATCATGATCGAATAATGCAGCTAAAGTCAAAATACCCCATATTATAATTTATACATAAAGCTAATATAATTGTAAATTAATTAATCCTCGTATAATTTGCCTATTTTACCTACACTACAAGAATTTATGATTAAAAAATATTTTTGTCTGACGCAGAAAAAATTGTCGTGTGTATTTATATATATACATATATGTAGATATATACATACATGTACATACATATATATAGAAAAATAAAATTTAGCATTCAAATTTTATTACTTTTTATCTTTTTAGTTTTGGAAAAAGGCACGTGTGGTTATTACTTTTTCCAACCTTCTTCCTGACGTCCTTTTTTAATCAGGAAAGGTAACTCCCGACTATTTTCAAATTTTTTAAGACGTTTTGTACCGTAGGAAAAAATGTTAATTTTTGTAAAGCTTGAACATTTTGACATTATATGTGTTAAAGTAAATGTCTCATGTTCAAGTCTTTTGTTGGATTATATGTCGATCTCATTTCGTAACGTTCTCGTTTGTTGTTTTGGTTTTTTCCTTTTTAATCAAGTAAAATAGAATTGTGTGATCTTCAACCTTTATAGAATCAAGAATGATAAAATAATATTTTTATGTATATTTTGGACGAAATTGAAATCGAAACAAAAAACAAGAAGCTTGTTTTTATTACTTTTAAAATTTCTAGATAATTTTAAAAATATTTCTAAAAAATAAAAAATATAAATAATTCTCAAATACTAACATTTTTTAATAAAAATATAATTGACAACATTACCAAACAAATTCATAAATTGATGGTTCCACGAAGGGGTGAAAGAGCATCTGAATGGGGTTTAGTTTATAGCATTGAATTTGAGTGCAATAAATAATGAAAATGACGTGGGAAGAAAAAAAGGATGATATATTATTTCCAAATTGCTGACTTTTAGTAATGATTTTGGATGTCTGAAGAAAGAAGGTTGAAACCAAACATGTCGAGTTAAAGAATTTAACACCGACGACTATATGGCAAATATATTGTTTAATGTTTGTAGCAGACAAAAAACATTAATCACTTAAAAAAAAATTCCTATAACCTCGTCATGGTCCATGCCTTAACCTAACAAGATTTATGAAAATTTCGAGTAATGGATGAGACACTTATTATTATTGAGGACTATAATCAAGTAGATAAGACACCTATTATCATTTCAATAATTGATAGTTCGATCTTCTATCTACCATAGCAAAAATCACCTTTCAACTATGAGACGATTGTAAATCACAATGTCGGTCGAACTTTTAATCTGATCGGTCATTCCCTAAATTTAAAAAATATTCATTGAATATTACAAAATATACCCAAAATTAAAAGTATGAGATTGTTACAACTAAACTCAAATTATAATTTAAGGTTAGTCGGTGCATCTCACACTATTTAATTATTTAATTTGAAGGATAAAGTTAAATTAACTTCGTAAGCTAAAATCAAGAGTGTGATTTTAACCCAACAACCCATAGGCTATATAGTTTATCTTAGGGTTGGTTTTTTTGCAATTTATTTTTCTTTTTCATGAAAAGCAAAAAAGAAAATTAATGGATGAAATTGATTATATCTTTTTGCGTAGGGGTATTAGAGAGAGAAAGTGAAAGTGAAAGGGGTGGAAAAGGAAACAGAGAGAAAGTGAGGGGCCACCAGGAAAAAAAGTGATAGATAGATGCCAAGAAAGCGACAGCTGAGTGCTTAGATTTGTGGGTCCCACCGCTAATTCCCTGATTAGATTTTCCTCGTTCCTCCTTCCACTTTTTGACGCCACTCATCACGCGCCATCAATTCCACGCGCCCACCGTCAACCCGACCCCACCACATGACCCGACCCGACCCGATCTGATCCGCCTTTATCCTCATTTCCTATTCCAGGTTTATCTCGCTCCTCCACCAAACAACCCTCTCCTTCGATATTTTCAGACCAAATAATTGAAGGGAATAGTTCTTAATTTACTCTTTCTTTTCTCCTTTTTTTTTTTTTCACATCAATGAATGTAAACTAATCTTCTTTGATATTCCTCTTTAATTGAACTTAATTAAAATATTTTTAACGCGAGAGATTATTTCGTTTGTAATTGTACACTTATTTTCTAAAGTATATTTAAATATGTAGAAATTCTCATTCAAGTAAATTAAATATTTTTGTGATTGGAGAGGTATAGGATTCGCTAAATTTCTTAAAGGTATGATTTTTATATATAGAAAAACTATATTAGGAGAGAGATTTGAAAACTCAAAATGATTAATGATTATTTTAACAGTAGTGCAACAAAAAATCTAAACAAAAATTACATATGTCATCAAAATTTATGAAGATATGTTACGGAGATTTGACACTAAAATCTTTAAAGAGCGTCGGGTACCTCTTCCATCTACACGTCTTCTCCTTCTCGAACCACAATATTCGCAGCAATCACGCCATTGACCAATCTTTTACACCAATGAAATTGAGGTTGGGAATTACTTTGGAAGTGCTATTTGAAAGAATTATGTAATTTTTTTTCTTGGCCTATGCACTTATTTTAGCTTTGATGTTGGAAAAAAGAAAAAAAAACTTTACTATTTGTCATGTTGATCCAGTTGAGTAACAGAAAAAGAAAAAAAGAANGAAATAAAGAAAACATTTGGTTTATCGGGGTAAGTTTTAGTTCCATTGGATACAAAAATTTGACACTTTTTTTTTCTCTTCAAGATTTTGATTTCACATAAAAAGTTTCATATTTTTTTGAAACTACCAAACAAATTATAATATCGAAGATAATAAATTAAGGTATCTTAATACAAATAACCCACATTTATTGATTGAAAAATAAATTAAAATAAAAATTGAATTCTACCACTGGATTATTTTCAACTATGAGACGGAGCACAGAATGACGCAATTGTCTTGATCTTAGATTAGAAAATTATATTAACCATTCAAGAATTCAAAATTTTCTCCCTAATTAAGTTATCATATTAAAATAATTACATACATAAAAAATTAAAATAAAAGCATATTGGATATCCAAACATATTTTAAACATAAAACTGTTCAAAGAAAGTTAAAACGTCTTAACTATTGAGTTATAACATATCGACATCAAAGTCATCAATATTCATCTTATTTTGTCATCGTTTTAGATTTGGAGAGATATTTACGACACGGATAGGGATGTCAAAATGTGCATGGAAGTAAATACGTGCACGTTTGAAATGAAATAGGAGGGCATGCCACCAACCAAAAAAGCAAAGCAATATTTATCCCTTAGAGAAGAAAATTAGAGAGAATCAAATGCCAATTAGCCACAACTTTACGACTGATAACTAAAGTTTTTGGAAGAACAAATCATCTCTAAAGCCATCATGTGGGGCCCTCTCTCTCTTAATCATGTTTCTTTGTTTGTTTGTTACATAAGAAAATTAATTTAATTAAGATCCACAATTCCACTTTCCTTTTCTTGATTACTCTATTTAGTCCTTAATTAAGGCCTTTAATTTTGTCTTCATCTCCCTCTCTTTTCTTGTTTTACACATTTTTACTTAATAATTTTTCTTTTTAGTACGTTTGAGATAGATTGAATTTTAGATATGTTAAATAAATAAATAATAGTTATTTCTCATTTTGTAGTTTTTTTATTTATTTCTGTTTGTTATTTGTCGACGCCGTGGTTATTAAAGAATATTTTTTATTGGATATAAGTAAAAAAAATAATTTTTTTTCAAAAACAAAAAAAAAATATAAAATTAGTGCAATCTCTCTAATTTGTTTTTTTTGTTTAGTTTCGCTTACCATCTTATCCTTCCCATCATAAAGTTATGATTCTAACTTTCTTTCTTTTTATTTATTTTTTCTTTTTTTAAGAATATTATTTATTGGACTAAATGTAGACATGAAAACAAGAAAAAAAAAGTTATTTCTCCTAAAATTTTTCAAATATATTGATGAAGAATAAAAAATTAAAACACAATAGAATTTCATTTTTGTAGGCCTTTGTCAAGGGAGCCCAAAAATTGATCTCCATTGATACGAAGGTATATAAAACTTGAGAAGGGTTAAAAAAAATCCGGCCTTTTAAGTCGATAATATATGTTTTAATCCATTCATAGTCAAATAATGTTACTTATTAATGAGACCCTTCTTCCCAAACACTCCTTGAAGAAGTTGAAAGGGAAAAACAAACATAGAATCCATTTAGGGTTTGTAAAAGAAGTTCCTTTTCCACTTTTGTCTCCTTTTTTTAGGGTTTTTTTTCAATTAAAAAAAACTTTTTTCTTGTTCATCTCCTTTTTGTATGAAGAGGCAAGAACAATAGAGAGAGAGAAAGAGAGGAGAGAGAGAGAGCAAGAAAACAAGAAAGCAAAGAAGTCAGTGTGTTAAGATTTTTTCTTGATCATGTTTTGGGTGACATTGAGTTTCCAAACAGAACCCACAACTTTCAAATTAGCGCACACAAAAAAAAATTAAAAAAAGAAAATCCAATTTTTATGTTTTTGGTGACAAATTCCCTCTCTAATCATTTCTATATCATCATCAAGCTTAGTGAGGAAAAAGACCAACATGCCCCATTATTGCTAATCATTTTCTTGCTTAGTCAAATCCCTTAATTCTTTTTTCTTCTTTCCTTGCATTAATTAATTCCATCAATCTAATCCCCCTTTCTTATATGCTCAAAATGGCATATTTATTCCCAAAAATCCATGCTAATCAATCTAATGGATACATTTAAGAGCTATCATTTCAAGAATATTACCTTTTTTTTAGTGTGATTACAAATTTTCAATCCTTACGAACGAACATATAGTTGAGTAAAAGAGTAGCAAGATTTGATCATTAACATTATTAAACAAGACAATGAATAAATGAAATCTATCTCTTTAAAGATTTTAGAGATGATTGATATATCAAGAATAATAACGATTAATTGATCATTGATGGGTGCTAATTTTTGTTTAAAATATACATATATTTTGGATTTTTATTAGAAATGAATCGATAAATTTGGGTATTTGTAAATTTCTCCACATGGGAATCAAAGTTGAACAACTTTTTAGGTATAATTAAAGATGGATTTGGAATATTTCTTTTTAAGTAAAAAATAAGAATGTATGGACGCTGCCAATTCCAAGGCACATAGGTTTGGTACAAGTAACATCACTTATTTTATAATATAATGTCCCTTTTATTCATTATTTATTTGTGAAATTGTTAATTTTAATGAGCCATCAAATTGTTCCTCTTATTTAAAAAGAAATCATGGCCTAATTCATATATATATATATATATATATATATATATATATATATATTATACATACTTTTAAATTATATCCTTTTTTTCTTTTTGTAACTTGATTATAATGGTTGTTTTATTATTATTATTATCTTTTTATATTTCTAAATATCCCAAAAATTCTCTTATTTTAAATGTGCTTAATTACATTTAAGTTTCACACACGTATATATACATCCCCTTTGGTATAATACTTTTGTAATTTATATGTTTTTTGGGGGTAAGAAATAGTTAAATACAAATTAAATTTGTGCCATATTACTAAATACAAGATGTCTAATAGTTTCAAAAGATTAACTGAAATGACATATGATGAAGAATGTATTGAAATTTTGAAAAAGGGAAATTTGTTAATGCAAAATTAACAGAGACTAATGCCTTAAAATTGTAAATTTTATTAATTGGAGAACATGGAGTGTGTGGGCAAATTTAGCATAAAGGGATGGGTTTTAGTTTAGGGGATGGATAGCTCTAGTATTTCATGAAAAACATATCATTAATATTCAATGATGTCAAAAAAAAATTAAAAAACAAAAGTTCCATTAAAGGCAGCTTTTTTTTTATTAAAAAAAAGTTCAAAAATTGAAAATCGAAATCAAAAGAGGCAAATTTGCTTACATCATATTAATGCTTTATTCTTTCCCATCCTTTTCAATTTCCACTTTTCTTCCCTAAATTATGTAAAGCACCATCATGGCTACTCTTGTAAATGCTCGAAAGAGATAACCTAGCTCTATAGAGAGACTTGTTCCATAGTTCGATAGTTGTCCAGGTACACGAAATGGATGTTTATTGTCACAACCATTTTTCTAAGTCTCGATTGATAAAGAAAATGGATAATGATAATAAAGTTTTCGTGTTGTTGATCCTTTTATAATGGACTTCCACGGACTTACTTAGTTGAAGCTAATTCAATAGTTAATAATACCTATAACCAAACTCATAGTTTGAGATTTTTTTTTTTTTTATTAATTCCGTATTGACCCTTGAATTATGATGCATTTAGTAATGTAACTTTTTTTTAAGAAATTTAATAATGGATTTGAAAATGGCTGTTCAAAGATTTTTATCATATACAATACAAAGATTTAGATTTAGAGGTGTAGTTTTAATTCTATTTGACACCAACTTGAGATGGTGTTTTTGAGATTGTTGGAAACCCATAAATTGTGGGTACATGTTGGGTATAAATACTCTACATATGTAGATTTATTTATCATCTTTATACGAAAGCGAGCATAGCTTGACAGTAATTGACATACATCTCAAGAGGAAGTGTTGTCCAATTTTAAAAAGAAAAATTGGACCGCAACGACATAGGTGGTTTGATTCTAATTGAACTTAGTCTCACAGCAAGATGAAAATATAGCATTTTTACGTGGTTAAAAAGTGACTAAATTTTTTTATTATTTTTGTTTTTTTTAGAAATTTTTTTTATTTGTTTAGACAAAAAGTACAATAAATTTAAAAATATTTTCACCATACATAAATTGTGTGTGATATTTTTTTCTTCAAAGTAGAGTAGAACAAATATATTCCAATTAACCAAATATAATTGTTCGTTCTTTTTTCTAATTGACTAATCCATGAAACAATGGCACAATTAAACTCACTCGTGTTCAAGCCCAGTTGAAGGTCCAAGAATGAAATGGAAAGCAGGCCATGCCCATCCATGGAAACAAAGTAAGAACAAACAATTTTTGAAAAATAAAAGCTAAAAAGTTTTCCAAACATTACCAAGTTGAATAGCTGAGCTCATAAATGATTTTATCAAGAAATATTAGGAGGCTAGACATTGGTGTGAAATCAAAACTTTGAACAGACAGATCAAGAAATTCACTTCCACTTCAACAGGTTTCTCTAGTGAATTGATTATTCTAGAAGTAAAAAGTTTATATATAGAAGAGAAGTTGAAAAGGGAAAGAATTGTTACTCATCTTCTTCGAAGTCCATAAGAAAATCAGTCAAGTTCTCAGACTCATCAATGGCTCCATCCAGTGATGCTGGATCTTCCTTTTTGGGCTTCCCCTGCAATTTCATATACACATATAAAGTTGGGCCAACGTAATTCTTTCTTGCAACATCTTTTTAGAACACGAGGGAAAATCAACTGTTATTTTATGAAATTTGTAATGGGTGGCAATAGCTGCTTTTGGTTTTCTGAATATGGTAAAATATCTGAATTTTGATTTCCAATTTTTTTTGTTATTCCAATTTTATCTTTTCAGATTTTTAGGTATATCAATAGTATATCAAATCAAGTATATATATCAAGCATATTATTGATATATTAATATTCATAATATTGATTCCCCTTCATTAATATAACAAATCGGATATATCAATAATATTTTCATATTCATAATATATATAAAAAACATGCATTTAAGTTGTAAAAAACATACCTTTCATCTAAAATTTGTAAATAACACAACACAAGTAAGGAAAACTAAACCTAGTGAAGAGAAAGTAATATGTCAATTACATAGTTGTTTGGATTTCATGTTTATTAAGGATGTATTGGACGATTTGAGCTCCAGATTTAGCTATTTTTCTAAAATTGAACAGTGATTACTTCTTATTGATAAATTCCAGAGAACCTACTACCAGAGTCTCATAGTTTATTCGTTTGAATTTCTTGGCAATTTAAATTTTCTTTAGGCTTTATGACTAACTACAGCACATGAAAGCTGGCTTGAATCATATGCACAAAAACCTATAACTATATATCTTTCGTTTTTACATAATTATGAAGAGTGTAATATCAACAATCTATCACTCCAAGAATTATCTCGAAATTTGAAGGACGGCATCCTAGCAACTTCAACTGAAAAATTAAATATGAGACTTGTATTCTAGGTTCTTTCCTCGTAAACATGTTACTTTTCTTTTGCAGCTCAAACTGATAAAATATGCAGGATCGAAATCAAAGTTTTTTCATGCTCAAATTTTTCTGAAAAGCAATATAATCTTTTGACGATTCTATAGCTTCGGTATGAGGACTGAGATTTCCAAATCACATTCTTTATAGATTTGGGTCATGCATGATAAGGAAAAAACAATAAACATATGAATTATAACAACCAACACGACACGACCAGAAAATGAGAACAAAATGTAGATTAATCACCTTTGACTTGTTGAGATGAGGACTACTTTTCAAGACACTCCAGTTGCGTGTGATTTTCTCCTCCGCCTCGTCATCGCCCTCAACCTCACTATCCTCTCCATCCTGAAAAGCAATTAAAGACGAAGTCAATTTGGTCATATTTGAAAGGATCGTCAATAGAATTGATATCATGCATAAAGACTTACATCCAAGGTACTCCAGTGGAGAGTGAACTAATCTTAATGTCCACTTTTTTCCTCTTTCACATAATGAATTTTTTAAAACAATAACTGCTACCACTAATAAATAAATTATATGTTTTCTACTAAAAAAAATGTTTGACTCGAGCAGAAAATCAAATTAACACTAAAAAAAGTTTGGTAGCAGTGAAAGTTTGAGTCTCAATTTAAGAATTCGATTCAGCTTTGAATTGTGTTCTTCATTTAGAGTCTGATCTTAGAGATCTTTGGTTGTCAGTAAACAACTTTTCTTTATAATTATTTTAACAGTTGACATTGTGTTTGATGTAATTTGATTTTCTGATTTAATAATTTGTTTTAAGCTTACTTTACTAGTGAAAATCATGTTGTTAGAAGAATCAATGCCAGATTATCATAGACAAACAACAAAAATAACAAAATAGAACATGAAAGGAGCATGAACTCACGTCATTTTCACCAATATCAATAGCTTGGGCCATGGCATCTTCCATATCTGTCACCTATTTTAAAGAAAATACATTGAGAATAAAATAAGAAACATGAGATCAATTTTCAACGTTCATCAGTTTGAGTATTCCTCATTCTACTTAAATGAATGATCCATCTCTCATTTTCTCTTTACAACTCATTTCCTTATCATTGATGTCCAAGACCACCACCTAAACGTAAACCTAAACCTACCACATTTAGTAGGAGGAAATGCCTAGAATATTCGGTGTCCTAGATAGATTGCAACCATGGGCTCACAAGAGTATTACTAGAACGATCGAAAGGTAACTGTTTGTTTTACACAAAGATTAAAAAATGGAGTCATAGTTACAATTGTACATGATGCCAGAGATGGAGCCATACTATTTACGAGAAGAAATATCATCGATCATAATGAATGCTACAAGAATACATAATTCCAGAACTTCCTGTTTTAAGTCCAATTATCACAATAAATTTCACCTTAGACCACTCTCTATCCAACTTTCCCCACAAATACTCAATGGGCCGAAACGTGGTATACATTTGAGGTTTTCGCTATGTTACTAGATGTCAAAACAATTCAATTTTTTTAGTTTTGTTTATGTTAGATAGAGAGAGAGATGCAGCTAAAGATAGCTAACAATTGCCTTCATCTTAGTTAAGTTGACGTGACATGCAGCCAAAGATAATTTCTAAGTTCTCTCGTTGAATGGGATATTATATAAAACTTGTATATTCATGCAAGAACCAATATGCCAGGTGCTGTAATATAAATACCTCAAGCTCTTCATTTTTCTCTTTGGCCAGAATTTCTTCAAGCTCCTCTCGTGATATAATTTTACCATGCTGATTAAAAAAAAAAAAAAAGTCAGTACCTCAAGTGTGAACAAAATCATCACAAGCATCAACTTGTATCGTGTATGATATTCTATTTAAGCAATTTCTAGATAGCTGAATGAATATTCTCATACAGGGGATCACTTGCAGGTTGAATGACTATTCGAGGCAACATACCAGTGACACTTTATTCGAGGGGAGGATTGTTGGGGTTTCAAGGTGTACAAACAAAGTCTCACATTGATTAGGGAATAGAGTGATCCATGGTATATAGATAAGAACAATTATCTCAATTGGTATGAGGTCTTTTGAGTGAAACCAAAAGCAAAGCTGTTGGGGTTATTCCCACGGCGAAAATTATCATACCATAGTGAAAATACTTGAGGATATGATGATACTCTTGTCCTTAACAAGAATTATATACGAAGAGAACTGACATTTGGTCGAAGAAATGAACTAGACGAGAAGTGGAACAAAAAAATTATTATCCAAGGAATAGATATTAACCAAAAACAGTGAAATTTGTGTTCTTAAAACAATGATAAAATTATCCCAGCTAAGGTTCATCCTTCATTGCTAAGGACTGCTTTAGTAAAACCCGAGTATAACCAACTTGAGATAAGATTTTGACAATAATTTAAGGCAGTAGCACCTTCTTTAGAAATGTGGTAGCAGCCTCATCCCCCTAATCAATCAGAAAGCAGAATGTACCCTACTCCCTGCTACCCAATTACGACAAGTGATTTCCTTTTTAAGCTTTCTACTTGGTGTTTCGAACCTGAGAGTGGTACCTAATCCACTCGGCCAATCCAAGCACTCAACCACTGGGGTGGGGGTAATGGCAACTTTAAACCACCACAAGTGCACAAAGCTTAATCTATGAACAAAACAATTTTTTTTTTTTCTGGCATGGCATGTTTGTGACTTATGTTTTTGTGACCTTCACTCCCTAACTGTATCACACAATTCTGGCGGAGAGAGTGAAAAGAAACTTGAAAATACAATAAGCAAAGTAACGTAACCTCCTTCAAATAATCTAGCATGTCAGGTGTTGGTTCGTGAAAATCTGGACCCCTATAATCAATTACTTCATTAGGATCTTGAATGTAGTTGATGGTAGGGTACACGGGATCTCCACCCCATACTGTAAAGGCCAACAACAAACTAAATTAGTTTGCTGAAAAAATGGACGGATGATGGAAATTTTTAAAAATACGCAATTTACATTCTAGAAGAATATCATCGATTCTAATAATCAGAAGTGAAAGTACTTGATAATTGATACTGTGATAGTAACAGTCTTTTGAAATTCAAGTCATCAGAAATATGGAGAAATAAACCCAAAAGAAGTTGGTGGAAAATGCCATCAAAACCAAAATATGGAAACATGTACTTGAAGAGATTAGAGAAGGAATAGGATGAAAGAAAATTTTTTATGGTTTGTTGGAAAGAATTTTGTGTGAGATATTGCAATGACAAAGCAACATGACAATCAATGAATAAAACTGAAATACCGCACAAACTTATCAGCTTTGGAGTGGATACTTTGCTTTATCTGATCTTCTTTCATACGCATTGCCAAAGGATCCCTGCGAATGCGGATATCAGTCCCCATCATAATGCGGAACTCTCTCTCTGTTTGATTTTGGAACATTTCAATCATTTGGGCGTTTTCATCTTCCCCAGTCTCTTCAAAATGTTTTTTTATGGCATCCCTTGAGGTGTCCCTCTTCCAGTCTTTGACCCACTCCGAGTAGTATGCTACGGGACCTATTCTTTCCAATCTCTCTTGTTCAGCTTGAAGTCTGAAAAGATAGAATTTAATTATTATCAGAATGTTCCTAAACCACATAAGTAAACAAAATGTTCCTAAACCACAGCAGTGCAAAATAGTTTTAGACCAAACAAATGCAGAAAATACTATTTTATTTCCAGTCTTGTTCAGCTTGAAACCCAGAAAGATTATTCAAATATACCTCAAAGAACAGCAGTGCACAAATTTAGAATTTATTTCTAAAGATTTCACATGTGTCTCATAGTGCAATATGAGCCATATCCTTGAGCCTCGTGGAGGCCTGGTCCAAATAAGCAAGAAGAGAATCTGATTTTGAGTTTCATTCTGCTCAGAGATGATCATTCATCATACCTAGACTTAATTTTATAAAATTACAAATTACATTCATCCTAGTTAACTTTAAAAAGATATATCATCATATGCTTGACTAAGATAAATGTCAACTTCTGTATCATAATAACACTCAATCTAAGGATGAAATACCTTTCTTCCTTGTAAAGATGTCGCCGAGCCCTGTACAGAGAAGTTTCGGTTAATGTTGGCTGTTCACCATAGAGCTTTATCTGCCCAGTCTCTGCCATTGCTTTGAGAAAAACCTGCAGATATTACAAACGGAGAAGACCAAGATAAAGATGTAAAAACACTTTTTCTCATTTTAAAAAAGTTGTTGATGCACCGTAGATAAGTAATTAAACAAAATTAAATGAAAGAAAATTAGATCAAAGAAGAAAATCTTTAAAATAATTTCATCTATGATCCTAATTTATACTGCTTTTCTATGACTCAAATCCTTTATCGACACTTATTGTTTATGGTCCTCAATATATTTTGCATCACAAGGTATTCCTTGCATTGACAAATTCGAATTCCACTCAACGCAATCAAGGTTAGTACATGCGCTAAATCACTGTTCAACATTAACTATTATTTTTCTTTCCATATGGACTAACCGTTTCAACATCAGGTTTCCTCCTTTGCCACCTCGACCATTGTTCTTTTTCTGGCTTTCTCCAATTCCACCAAAGTTCTTCACTTGTACGTGGCTCCTCTATTGGCTTCTTCTTTTCAGGGTCGATGAATGGGTGAGGATTTCCAAGTTTTTTGTCTAATTCAAACCCAGTTTCTTCCTCATCGGGTTCTGTCTGATAGACAACGTACTGCGAAGTAGCATCTTTAGGCTCTTCTATTAAATCCTCAGAAATGTCAGGGATCGCCGGCTCACTTGAATCTACTTCAGTTACTTCGGATGAATCATGAGCAACAGCTGCTAGTGTTCTATTCTTCTTTCTCCTACTTCCAGGATTTTGGCCATAAGAGGGAGATCCCACGGATGTACCAGTTGGTTCAGGAGCCTTTGCAGCTCTAACACGACTAGCAGTTCCTTCTGGCCAGTATTCTTCTCCTGGAATACTTGCACGTGCCCCTGAAGCTGGTTCAAGTTGCCCAGAAGTTGAGTCCATGTAACTATAGTAAGGTGCTCGCTCAACCGAAACATCTTCATAGGATTCATCCCTATTCTCACACTTAATGCAAGGAACCAACTGATTTCTCCGCAGTGATTTGTTCGATGTATTTCCAACCAGCAGTAATCGTGCTGGAAATGAACCTACAAACGGTATCTGGATGTTCAACAGCAAATTATGCTGTGTCAAGACGGTGGCAGAAAATATGAGCCAAGAAGAAACCATTCTTATACTATAAAAAATTTTAAAAAAAAAATTTGCAAACATGACAAGATAAACATAAACTACCTTATATTGTAGCCCCACCCTTAAAACAAAAACAAAAAACAAACAAAACAAAATAAGAAAGTTCGATCACTATAAACCTGCGGGTAATTGGGAAAAGGTTTCCCTCCAGTATATCCTTTTGTATAAGATACTCCCTTCCGTCCTCTATCTGCAGTTCAATGTCTTTCGAATGTTAGGAATCAATCCCTTATTAAGTGGCTTATCACAAATTAACAAGTTCAACTTGATCGATTTTAAAATTGAAAAAAAAAAAACGTATCTGTATACACCTGGATAAAGACGTGGAGTAGATAGAGAAGCCATCTCCAACCCAGTAGAAACGTATATATACCTGTACATATTTTCTCATTACAATACTACAAAATAGCACAGAGCATAGGAAAACAAGAATAACACCATTATTCTCTGCTATTGGCGACTCTTTCGAAAAAATACACTCATAACGCGATCATTCTAAAGCCAGAAAACTTCTCATTCACCTCAGATTTCCCCAGTAACAAACAGAAAATTCATCGTCCTTTTTACCATAATTGAGATGCTACACGCATATTAAAAAGAGGTCAGGGATGCAAAACTCACAGTTGGATGTAGAAATTCAACAACGTCGATATTGAGGATGAACCAAAAAGAGTTCGATTGGCAGTCAGCTCCGGTGGGATTCCGACGGCGGTGCTCTGAGATTTTCAGGAGCGGGCACCGGAGGTTTAAGCGGAGGTTTTTGGCGCCCCGAGAGGCAAAGGAAATGAAATGAATGCGACTAAATTTTGAAGTGGATAAGGTTGAAAGGGTTCCAGCTCTAAATCATCGTCTCAATTCTTTTTTTTTTTTTAGGTTAAATTACCATTTTTCAATTTATTTTTACACATTTTCAAGTTATTTATTTGAATTTTAACGGTTATAATATGATACTCATAATTTTGAATTTTATTTAACTTAATACCTTCAATTTAATTTTAAATTTACATCAGCGACTTTTTTTAATATTGTATCACGAGATAAAAATTAAATTAGTCTCGAACAAAAGTTTTAAGTTTCCACCCCACATATATTTTAATTAAAAGAATATAAATTGGACATCTGTACATATAGTCCTTGGAGTTATAAATATTTTGACTATTAAATTATGGAGTTACGTTTTCTGGTTTGACTAATTGTATTCGATAATGTTTCGAGATATGCTATGTTGGAATTTTGTGAATTTTCAAGTGGGTATAAAGATTATATTATGTGATTCATTTATGATGTTTGATCAAAATATAAAAATTAAATTAAACTTGAACTTCGATGATGATAGCCTACCCAAACTAGTAATTCAATTATTTGGAGAATTAGGTATGTGCGCTACGCTGAYGATATAGCTTTTGCTATGTTGGAAGGTTCTATTATACACGCTTGAAATATATATGATAGGTTATAATTTGAATCGTTGAATTTTGATAATTTTGTATTTATTACTTTTTTTAGCTTAAAAAATACTTCAATGATTTGATAAAAATGGATAAACTAATAACTATTGTATATATACACACATACGATATATTTACAACAAATATCGAATATCGTAGTCAATGCAATAGGTAAATGTTTAATAAATATCAAATAGTAATTATATTACAAGTTAAAATACATATTTTAGTCCTCAATGTTTTACTTCTTTTTTTTCTTTTTTGTCTATATTTTTAAAAAGTTTCATTTTCTTACACTACCTACCGACCGAAGCTTCTTAAATTAAATATTTACAATCACTAAATATTAAAAGAACATATGTAAATTATAAAATAGCAATTTTTGCAATCTTTAGAATCGTTAGTTTATACCAAATATTTTTTTAGGTAAGCTATCTCTTTATAATAATGGACAGTTTTATATCATATAAGTTGTGTACTAAGTCATAAAATTTGTAATATTATGAGTTAGTACTATTTCTATTTCATTCAATCAAACATAAAATGCATTTTAACATTATCTTATTAGTTTGTCAATTAATTTAATGTTTTACGTCCAAATGGCTAAATTGAAAAAACAAAAAACAATAATAACAATACATTGGATATTAATTTGAATATTTTACAATAATAGAAAACCACTTGAAAGATTATTTAAACATGGATTGAACATGTACTCAATCTATCTTATATAGTTTATGTTGGGTTTTCGTGGGATATGATACTAACATCTTGTAGCGTCGCAACGGAATTCATGAAAATGAAGTCACGGTCGGAGATTGATCACGAACAAAAAAATCTCACGATTCACCGCATGAATTCTTACTTTGAGACCGAGAACTCTAAGTTCTTTCTTTATGTTTTTTCAGGAATCTCTCTAACTCACACACCCAGAGAAAGAGCAGTTACATGGCTACTTCCCATTTTCAAATTCAAATTGATTTGAATTTTGTGGATTTTATCACAAATTAAAATTAACAAAGTTGAAATAATATAGATAAATGTTATCATTTTAAAAATACAATGACTAAAATGAACCAAATTTGATAATGCAACAATAAATAAGTATTTTAAACTCAACAAAAGTTACACATCACATTTAAAATAAATTATTTTGTTAACTATGCATTGAACGAATGACCAAATACACTAAAAATTAATCCAGATACTTGTTTTTAGTTTATGGCGAGATTTAAACTGATTTATTGACTTGGAATATATATCTTAATCGAATAATTGTATATATATTACCATCAATAAAATAAATTAATTTTTCCACGAGGACGTGATTACATTACATGTGTCCTGAACGAGCAAATAAATTTTAACAATTAAATTGTAATGTGACACGACTGAAATATACGATTAAAATAAAAATAAATAACTAATTGTACGTTGAAAACATGATTACGCGTGGACTGGAGAGCCAAATAAATTGTAGTAATTTAAATGGATAAATATTATTTTGTTGACAATGGGTCAAATTTTGAAAGATAAATAATAAATATATATATTAATTCTAGACATTGATTACTCCATGTTGTTGGATAATAAAATATAAGTAATCTAGTTTATGCCATGACAATCAGAGATTGATTTGCGTGGGGCCATCTAATGTATTTAAGAAGCAAGAGTTTAATATTCGATGTATAGGTGTAATAAATAACTCAATTAAGATTTTAAATTTGTAAATGAATCTTAATATTGTGTAACATTGACAAACTTATTAAAAACCGAACATATCTCACCTAAGTAAGGTATGTATTATTGATAGAAGGTTAACAATTTGAATCTCACCCACGTTGAATAATTAAAAAATAATACATAAAATACAATATTTATTGAAATGTATGGTTTTTTATGACCATATTTGGTATTAAAGAGTTAAAGGTAAATTCGTAAAACTCCAAATATGGCTCTAAAACACCAAATCGTCAATTCATTTCTATTTTTATATAAATTATTTTGATAATTATTTTAGCACGACACTTAATTCACTATATATTTATTGAATTTTAACAATAATTTTGGATCAAAGAGTTTTCACCGTGTATACAATTTGTGTTATAATTTGTAAATAATGTCTAATTTGGTCAAATTTTAAAAGTAATAGAGACTAAAGCGGACGTTTTGAAGTAATAACATAAATCAAAGTTATAAAAAATTGAAGATAGGATTTGAATCTTTAAAATTCTACAGACGGATTAAGATTGAAAAATTGCTCAAATATTAGTTGCGAATTTATCTACATGGCGTTGGACCATAATATTTACAAATATTCTTATTTTTGTTGAACCATAATATTATTTTATTGATCAAATCATTTTTTTTTATTTCTCTTGAATTTTCTATTCAATGTTTATTTTACAAACGTCGTTTTTTACGGAGTCTACGACCATTACGTGGCATAAGGTTACATCTCGTATGAAACTTAAGAGTACATCGCTTCTATAAATAGCTCTTAATGCTACATCTCTTTATATATCTAAGTCTTTTACCATGACTTCTGCTTGTAGTATACCCTGACTCACTACAACTCGAATAGCGTTTCTTGTTGCGATTTGAGCAGCAAATGATGTCCCTCTTCTCGTACCTTTAAATCCACAAGTACCGACGGATGACCAATAAATTATCCGATCCTGCGTATATGTAACAATCATAATTATATCGTTGAAACTTAAAACATAGTTCGACAGATAATACAAATATTCGAATCTATAGGTAGACACATGTCATGTCATTTATTCCTCTCGTTTATAAAATTATATATTAGCTATAAAGATAGAAATTTGGAAAATATTAAAATGGGAAGAATAAAATATAAAAATATAAAATTGGACCAATACCAACACAGAAAAAGTGGATAGACGGTTGAAAACCAAAATAATTTGCTAGGGTGGGAAGACCGAAGAAGAAAGATGTAATTTTTGTCAAAAATTCGAATTGTAGCCTACCAACCACAAGTTTAGTGGAAGTTGTTCTGTTTTGCATATCAATCCTTTTGGAAGTTGTTCTTATTTTCAAATCATAATCTAATATCACGGATTCCATTCGCTCTCGGTCTTTTCCGATTTCTTGGTGATTTCATGCGACATTCCATTTTTATATTTCAATCCTGACTTCTGGTTACGTTCCTTGACCCAGATTGTTCCCCCATTTACTTGATCTTCGGCGATTTCTTGGTGGTTCGCACCCTTGTCGATTGGCTTCATATTTTGTCTCTTGATACGCATTCCCAAATATAGGGTTTATTCGGAAAGACTGAGAAATCCCCTAAAGAGGCGACGCATCCCGGTGAATTTAGGGGATTTCCAGCACTTTTCAGAGGTTCCGATCGCAATGTGTTGGTTATCTTCGTGATTCCTAGACGCTGTCTTTCACATTCATTCGATCTCCGGTCCTGTGCGTGGCCTTGCCGTAGATGAGATTTTGGTTGGCATATTGCATCGTGTTGATCCGCGTCCGAATGTTGGATGTGCAGCTAGGCTGAAGGCTCGGTGGGTCGGATGAATGGGTGGTATGCGTAATTTATGATAGCTGTATAGTACGTTTGAACCTGTTGTTAGGTATTTTTGTAGATGAAGAAGCTTAAAACCGAACCTCCGGGTGCGCGGAGGCTCAGGTTGTCGCATCTTCTTCTCGTAATTGGAGTGTTGTATTTAGTTTTCATATCATTCAAGTTTCCGCGTTTTTTGGAAATTGCTGCAACGTTGAGCGGGGATGAAAGTAATGTCGGGTTGGATGGGACAATCGGAGGGGACAGTGAAGGTGTGGATTTTAGCAGAGCATCGTTGAGTTCTGTTTACAAGGATACGTTTCATCGGAAATTGGAAGATAACCAAAACAGGGAAGCACCGGTGACGCCTAAAAAGGAGCCACTGGAAGATGTGAATAATGTGTCCGGACCCATCAAGCCAATTAAACATAAATACGGTCGGATAACTGGTAAAATTTTGAGTCATCAAAACCATACTAATGACTTTTCTATGCTCGAGAAATTGGCAGATGAAGCTTGGACATTAGGCTTGAAGGCTTGGGAAGAAGTGGATAAATTTGGTTTAGATGAGACTGCAGAAAGTTCTATACTCGAGGGAAAGCCCGAGACATGTCCTTCATGGATATCTACGGATGGGAAAAAGATGTTGGAGGGAGATGGAATCATGTTCCTTCCTTGTGGACTTGCTGCAGGTTCATCGATTACAATAATTGGAACCCCCCATCATGCTCACCAGGAGTATGTACCCCAACTTCTGAAGGTGGGAGCTGATCCTATGGTTATGGTTTCACAGTTCATGGTTGAATTGCAAGGGCTGAAAGCAGTCGATGGTGAGGATCCACCAAAGATCCTTCACCTGAATCCACGACTGAAAGGAGATTGGAGTAAACGGCCTGTCATTGAACATAATACATGTTATAGGATGCAGTGGGGAACGGCTCAAAGGTGTGATGGTGTGCCATCAAGTAATGATGATGAAATGCTTGGTGAGATTATCATCCCTTCGCCTTATTTATTTCTTGTGTTTTCACTAGCCCTCAATCATCATTGCGTGACACACAAAAATGGTGGGGGTGCACAAGAATGTAAAATTACTGTACAAGTTATTGTTCTTTTCGATGATAACGGAAGCAAGCAAATGAAGAAATAGTTTCATTTTGGTTTAGACGATGCTGGTAATGTTAAAAGAAGAGAATATTTTCAGCAAGTAAGATTAATTTTTTTTTGGTCATCTACTTATTGGTTAGAGTGTTAGCCCCTTCTTGATAGTCCAAATGTGCATTGGGTTTCTGGATTTATTGTCCTTGTTGAAGTCTAGTCAGGAGTCCTAATTTTGGCACTATATGGTGAAAGAGGTAAAAATGTACAATCTCATATTGATTTATTTATTTTTATGTGAAATTGAATCTATACACGATGGCATGTAAAAATGTACAATCTCTTATTGATTTATTATTTACTGTTAATTTGAATCTATACATGCTGGCAGGTAAAAATGTACAATCTCTTATTGATTTATTATTTTCTGTTAATTTGAATCTATACATGATGATTATGATGCTCACTTCGAAAAATTGTTTAATGTAGCAGCCCCTCCCAACAATTAGATGCATGGCCAAAAAATAATTTTTAATTTATCTCTCATGCATCCAACAATATAAAATTGTTTCTCATGTTATTTCAACCCCTTTAAATAATTGTTCTACCTTATCACATACAAAGTTAGTTTTCTAGTCCTGCTTTGATATTGCTATAGTAGAGTAGATGGAAGTTTATCAGATTCTCTATAATTAATTTTCGAGTCACCTTTATCCCCAATTCCTCACTTTTGTTCATTCTTCAAGCTGTGCTATAGTGCCATATACCATCTGATTTTTTTGCTCCCTTTGATTCTTTTAATTTGACAGTTGATGGAAATCGTCGATGTGAAAAATGGGTGAGGAGTGATATTATAGACTCAAAAGAATCGAAAACAACCTCATGGTTCAAGAGATTCATAGGGCGAGAGCAGAAGCCAGAAGTAACCTGGCCATTTCCTTTTATGGAGGGCAGATTGTTTATCCTGACACTACGGGCTGGTGTTGATGGATACCATATTAATGTTGGTGGTCGGCACTTGACTTCTTTTCCCTATCGCCTCGTAAGTATCTGAAGAAGGGGGAAGATGCAGATAGCTGTTTCACTTTCTATTAATATTCATTTGTGGTTGATGTTTGTCTTACTGTTGCAGTTGGTACAGATTTTCTCTCCCATCTTGTTAATATTAATTTTCTTGTATCTTTTTTTGGCTTTCATTTAGGGGTTTACGCTTGAAGATGCAACTGGATTAGCAGTTAAAGGAGACGTGGACATTCATTCCGCATATGCTACATCTCTTCCTACTACTCATCCAAGCTTCTCTCCCCAACGAGTTCTTGAGATGTCAGAGAAGTGGAAATCTCAGCCTTTACCTAAGAGTTCTGTTCGTCTTTTTATTGGTGTTCTATCTGCCACTAATCACTTTGCGGAGCGAATGGCTGTTAGGAAAACTTGGATGCAATCTTCAGCTGTCAAGGCATCAAATGTAGTTGTTCGCTTCTTTGTTGCACTGGTATGGCTCTTGTATTCATCCTTTTACGGTACATATATTAAAGTAGATTAGAAAGAAGAATAGTAGTTTCTGTAATTGTTGGTCTTTTTAATGTCTCCACATGATGAAGAATCTCATAACTTTTTATTTAAATCTATCCTGGAAATATATTTTTTTTGGATGGAAACAAAAGCTATATGTGCTATGTTCCCCTGACAATGGAATAGGTTTACATATGAAAAGGAAAACAATAAGAAAGCACGCAAGGTTTAGTTACACTGATAAACTTTTTTTTAAAAGAAGCATTTGTGGTCTCTTCTTCCGCCCAACTTCTCCATTTAAAAGAAGCATTTGTGGACTTAAATGTTGTATTGTAATCTTGTGAGTTGGATGCTACAGCTTTACTAACATCACTTTTAAGGAGCTAAGTCAAGTAAAAAAAGGTTAGACATCAAGTTTTGTGATGCAGATTTAAAGCAACGATTTAATTTATAATTATATTTCTCCCAACTCCTATTGTCCTGTATATGTAATATGCTATAGACTTGTTTACTTACTGGAAATAGAGTTATTTTCTTTCATCTTCACCAATAATGTTTTTGTACCCCTGGAGTGATTCACTATGTCAATTCACTTATAGGTCTCTCTTATTTCATTCCAATTGATTTTTATTTTGGTTTTGCTTCAAATTCATTCTAGTTCAGTAGATAAGGTGTAATGACTGTTTATGAAGCCAAATCTAATTAAATAAAATTTTTGAAAACATTGATTCTCAGAAATTATATTTTTTATTGCAATATCCTTTTTGTTTTTATAAAAAAACTTTATTGCAATATCCTTTTTGTAGTGGTGCTTATGATTTTATGGTTTTAGAAGTTTTGTACTCCAGAACATTGTATTTGGGCTCTTTAAGAGATTGCTAGAACTGTTCCCTTTGAACAGTAACTCTTCTAAAGTTGAAGGAATTTGAACCTTGAACAGATTGATTAAATCCAGTCCCTTATGGCAGATATTCCTTTAATCTCGATATGTAATATAACTGTCCCAATCTACACACATGATATAGAGTTGGTTTACGTTTATAATACTCGTTGCCTGTGCGTATAGTCAAAAATATTTTTGTTAGTGCTTCCTAGGAAGATTCATATGCCACTCAAATGGATGAAGGAGCATCAGTAACTACTATACTACCCACACCTCATCTACCCTTGCAATCTCAAGTAATAGGAATGATCCTTTACCTTTGCTGTATTTTAACCTCACAGTCCCACAATGGCACAATGAAGCTTTGTGGAAATGCCATTCTTGTTGACCAGAAGGTGACAGCGGCTTATGATATTAAAAGTAGAAGCATTAATGGGGAACTTAGTGGTTTTCTTCCTGGGGAAGAGATGTTTGCCATGCATCTTTTCTTTGTTATGGAAGCATTCTCTTGGTTGCTATCCTATATGGCAAACAAAGGGAATTTAGATTTTAAGAAATGACTTCTATATGTTTGTAGATGACCTAATACTTTCCAAAGGGAAAATCCTCATTAAATTCAGAAGTAGCACGTAGTTATAATTCTATCTTATTCATTTGCCGAGTGGTTCACACTTTAATGGGAGATTATGTCTCAGTTGCAGTTCTCCCAAGTCCCATCCTCCTTGGCACTCAGGATTACTTAGCATATAGTCATCTTATTTTTCATTCATGTTATTTCGTTCTTATTTTCGTTATTGTTATTTTTTATTGCTCCTTATACGTATACTCACACATGTAGAATCCACGGAAGGAGGTCAATGCTGTGCTGAAGAAGGAAGCTGAATACTTTGGTGATATTGTGATCCTGCCCTTCATGGATCGCTATGAGCTTGTTGTTCTCAAGACTATTGCTATATGCGAGTTTGGGGTGAGTTCGCATTTTACTTCTTCTGTTGATTATTATTTGGATATTTTTCATAGGACTTCGTAATATAAAGTCCACTTTTTTCCTTCCAGACTGTGAATTTGACGGCTTCATATGTTATGAAATGTGATGATGACACCTTTGTGAGGGTGGACACTGTTTTAAAACAGATCAGCGGTGTTTCATCCAAGAAGTCTCTATACATGGGCAATCTCAACCTCTTGCATCGCCCTCTCCGACATGGAAAATGGGCAGTCACTTATGAGGTAAATATGTGGGCATCGAAAATTTGGCTATTCTGTGCTTGTTCCATTTGGTGCCATCCTTGAGTTACAAAGGCTAGCCCACCAGTTTTTCTGGATAACTTTTCATCAATCAGATCATGTTTAGCACAGTGTTGCTACTTGAAAATATAATTGGATGACTTTTCATCAATCTGATCGAAAGAACTTAGTATTATCATTTATCAACAAGAAGCTATAAACTTATGGAGGATCAGATAGCTCTTTAACTCCTATGTCTCATCATTTAAAAACCGAAGTGGGGCCCACTTATCTAACTCACAATCTAAACACCGCCTCGACTGACCCGTTTCCTCCGATATACACTTATTCTTGGTGTCCTGTCATTTTCTCTCAACTTTTTAACAAAAAGCTTTCAACCGTCTTTTTGTATCCTCCTTTATTATGCTAATGATTTATTCTCATGTATAATAACAGGAATGGCCAGAAGAAGTGTATCCTCCATATGCCAATGGGCCAGGATATATCATTTCTAGTGACATTGCTAAATACATTGTCTCCCAACATGAAAACAGGAGCCTGAGGGTCAGTTCGAAGACGAACCTTATTGTCTGTTTCTTTGTCTGCACCTTTTTTGTGCACTGAATGGGTTGTTTTGGTCTGGCAGATATTCAAGATGGAGGATGTGAGCATGGGAATGTGGGTTGAGCAGTTCAACGGTACCGTGGCCGCGGTCCAGTACTCTCACAACTGGAAATTCTGCCAGTATGGGTGTATGGAGGACTATTTTACGGCACATTATCAATCTCCAAGGCAGATAATCTGTCTGTGGGATAAGCTGGGGCAGGGTCACGCTCACTGTTGCAACTTCAGGTGACGATTTTCCACAATTTTTCCCACTGTATTTCTACCTGTGTTTATTATTATTCAGTGTAGGTGTCATGAATTTAAACTATGATGCATTATAATTGTTAATTTTTTGTTCCACCAACATCAGTTTTCCTTGTATATATTATGCTGTGGAATGAGCATTTTGATATGAAGTAGCTTGATTCCTACATTTGTTACTTGTGGCCTTGGATATTATTAATGGGTTTCACCCTAGTATGAGAATATCTTAAACCCACAGCCATAAGTATGATATATTTTTAGTTTGGGACAATGGGTTGCAGTGAGATATCTAAATAATTTACTGAGAATTATTTAGGATTCGCTTTGGTTCGATATTGAACACTCAAGCTTTATAAAATAGTTTTAGAATAAGTTGAATGATCAAATCGAACCACTTATCAAACTTCGTGATTGATGCGTTAGTTTTCAAAGTCTAGGGACCGAAAGTATGATATTCCCTGTGTAGTATGGTACCAAATATATCTGGTATAAAAAAAATTACTTCAAACATTGATAACATATACACTATCAGGTTTTATGCATGAGATAAATAATTTATTGACAGCATTGGATGTTCTTGCTTCAAATTTTTAAACTTGAGTTATTATTTGAAAATTGCTTTAAAAAGCTATTCTCTCTGTTTTTTTTTTCTTGAAATAAAGTTGCATTTTAACACAAAACTTGTATAGGTGTTATATATAAGAATTTAAGTTATATTACGGAAAAAAACGTATATTGAATAAGTATGTAGTGACACCTTAAATATTATACAATTCTTCATTCATTGTCTCTTCATAAATTTTATAAGTCAAGAATAATAAAATGATACTACAGTAAGAATAAATAAGAAACCTGATTTTATTATTTATTAAACACACATCTGGAAATGTTTTGAAAAAAAAAATAGAACGAGGAATAAAAGAAACATAGATATGTTTTTCAACCCAAGGTTATGGAAATGGAACACATGTCCCGAGCTCGTCCCTACTTAAAGCTGAAGGCCACCAACTCATCAATACATCTTTTTTTCCTTAGACAACATGCTCATCAATACATTTTCTTTTTTATTTTGAAGATTCTATGATGAATCAAGGCAAAATGTTATAATTCTATATGTTAATCATATAGATTATTAATAACATGTTCTAATAATGATAATGCCATTCAATTTTGATAAAAGAAAAAACACGTTGCCAAAACAAATGTCGGTGAATGGTAATTATTAATTAGCATATATCTTCAATCAATAAGTTATGAGTTCGATCCCGATATTAAAGAGGAAGTTTCTCCTTAACTTCAAGGATAATCTTCCAAGCAAAATAAGAATTTCGTTTACCATTAGTTTGCGAATGAGATGAAATAAGTTAATTAGATTTGGTAACATCTCGTTACCAATTTTATTAAAAATATTAAAGTATTTGATAATTACATATTTCTTATTTCTCATTTTTTTAGAAACATTTTTAAACTTGTATAATAATTTGGAAACAACAAAAATAAATTCCTTGTTTCTTATTATTGTTTCTAATTTACCTCAAAATATAAATAAAAATATTGTTTTATCATTTTTAATCAATAGATAAAACGTTAAATTCAATAAAATTGTAATTTGCCAAAAAAAATTAATAATAAAATAAGTAAATGATTCCTTAACTTTATTATTATTATTTTTGGGGGTAGTGAAGCTTAGGTTTTTTTTTCTTTTTTGAAAGGTGTGAAGCTTAGTTTTGAAGTTTGTGGAGTCCAAAATTCATACAACTCCATTGGCTCTTTGCACTCCGGGTCCCATATGTTTAATTTTAAAAAATTCTTAATTAAATGTCGTTGAATTATGCTTCCGTTTATTTATTTCTATTAATTATTCAATGTTATTTTTATTTTTTATCCAACTCCATTTTAATATTTATATTTTCAAAATGTTACTGTTAATCTCTATATTTTAAATTTTTATTCATTTTAGTAATCCTACTTTGATCTTTATATCTTTTAGAAATAATTATTTTGATCTCTTAATTTTTATTCTTGACTTTTATTTTTATTTGATTTATTTTGATAACAAATTTTAACATAATACTTCACTCACTAAATTTATTTTATTTTATAAAACTCACTAAATTTATTGGTAAAAATGAACAAAAATCAAAGTTAGAGAGGTGTGGAATTAAAAAAATTCATCCGCACGTGACAGTGACTATGTCCACGTGTCAGTTACCAACTTGCTTCCTCCGTCAGTCGTTGCCGACACGACACCCGTCTGCCCCGCTGGCACTTGCGTCGTCCGGACGCGTAATCGAAAGACGAAAATAAAAGGCAACATTTTTCTGTGGGTCCCACTCCCGTCTTTTCTACCTACAAACGGTCCAAATTCGCCTTCCGTCCGTCCGTCCTCTGTCGGCAGCTCTGGCGCGTGTCACACACGCCCTCCATTGGGACAAAAAACGGTTTCTACGCGGCCGTTACCGCTGTTGAACGCGCGTCGTTATATTCTGTCGGGACCACTCGCTAACAAAAGCTTCTCTCTCTCTGCGAGTACAAATTATTGATACTCGCTCCCTGGACTGGACGCTAGGGATGTTTATTTGTGTACACGTGGCAAGTTGAGGTGGCGCGTGCTACTGTAGCGATGGGTACGCTCGCGTGGTGTTTGTTGGTCGATGTACCTCTAAGATTTTGTCTGCAGTCACGGATAATTTATGATATTAGCTTGGAAACGACTAAAATGCCCTTTTAGCGATTTTTTCTAATAACAGAAATCGTTAACCAGAGAATAAATTTCAAAAAAAAAAAAGGAAAAAGAGATAAACGGTACAAAAATCTTTGAATACTTTTTTAATGACTATTAAATTCTACCGAACGTTATATATTCAATAATTATTTCATGTTTTCTTTTTAATTGAATAATTGTTCCATGTTAATCATACATGTGAAGCAATTAATGTGTAGCTGCAATTATAAGTATTTTTTTTATTACTACATGTGGGACATTTTGGTTAGATAGAGGTACCTTAATCAATTGAGTTATATTTGTATTTGGAATCTAGATTCGGCACCTAATTGTCCATAATCCCTCTTATCCGGATGTGGTACTGATTCATTCATGTACCCCTCCTCTCGACTCGGACGTCACGCTTCGAATATTTTGATCGATGATATATATCTAAATCAGTTGAGTTGAGTTATGTTGAAGTTAACAAAGTTGAGTTGAAATAAAATTGAAATTACGGTGAAATTAAATATGTCCTAATTATATAATATATTAATTTAAAAGCAAAAATTTGGATGAAGGATATATCTTTCCTCCCATGAAGGAAGGAAAGACTACCAAATGAGGAAACCTAACGAACCATTCTCTAAAAGAAGAATAAGGGATTTACATAAACGAAAGTGCATATTCCAAACTTTAGGCAATCAATTTGATGGCTTTAAATATTGGATGGGATATACCATTTTTTTGTTAACATACTTTCATTGGAATAATTTAAATATCTCTTATGAAACAAGGTGGGCCCTAAAAAACTTGTAAAAAAAAAAAAGAAGACTTGGCGGGCAACTCTAAAAAATCCAGAGATTAATCAATACATTCAAAATTTTTTTTCTTTTTTGGATTTTTAAATATAAATATAGTAACTCCCAAATAAAAACCAAGCGTTAACAATTTGGATGATAGTCAATTTTCCTATAGATGGAAGATTCAAATTCATGTATCAATTATTTTTAAAACACTTATTACAATCTTAAAAGTCGATTATAACCCTTAGTTTGTCTCAACTCAACAAATTAAGTAAAATATTTGAATATTCTATAGTTATTCTCTAGTTTTCCTAAATTTTTTAGAAATAAAAGATCATATATAAAATGTTACAATAAAATTTTCAATTCAATCTTTAATTCTATCTCACATCTCCGTCATTGTTGAACTCAAAAAAATTGTTTCGAATTTATATATTCAATATTTAACTTATAAATTAGATGAATTAATTTATATTTTTTATTTTTTTAGTACAACAATATATAAAGATGGATCGAAAATATATGTTTTAATCCACTAATGATGAGTTGGGTAATCAAAATGTTTAAATATTTTTCACATTTTCATTTTGTAATTCCGATTTTCTTTTTTATCTAAATAAGAAAACGATAATATTAAAAGAAATTTTATAGCCATCAAAAGCACCCGATTCCATGTGGAGAGAGAGAAGAAGAAGAAGGCCTTTTCCGTCATTTAAGCCTTCCCTGTCTCATGGTCTTCGCTTCGTCCACCATTTTCCCTCTTATCCGCTTCTTCAGTCCAGTCGCTCTCTCTCTCTCTCTCTCTCTCTCTCTCTCTCCCCCCTCTGCATTCAAAGCACAGAAAGAAAACGATGAAACGCGGAGCCAACCCCACATCCAGCTAACTTCAAAATCATCCAAATTCATTCCAATTCATCCCCACCCATAATCAGATATTTAAGCTCACTCTTCCTCTATGGCCATGGCATTTTCTTCATCCATTCGTTATAATTATCCCACCCAACCACCGTTTTCCAACGGTTACTTTTTCCCTCTTTGAATGACCCAAAAAAGAAACGGACCCAAAGGGAAACTCACCCCATAAAACCCACTTCACTTGCCCCCCCCTCTTCTACATTCTTAGATCGGCGCCGGAGTGAAGAAATTGGGCTTTTAGAGCAACACCCAGATGGATTTCAATTCGTTTTTGACGTCTTTAGCGACGTCGTTTGTGATATTTCTGGTTCTGATGGTGGTTTTCGCCTGGCTTTCTGCTAAACCTGCCAACCATGTCGTTTATTACCCGAATCGGATCCTCAAGGGCTTGGATCCGACCGGCGGGTCCACGACCCGGAGCCCCTTTGCCTGGATTCAGGAAGCTCTGTCAACTTCTGAGCAGGATGTGATTTCTATGTCAGGGGTTGATACTGCCGTCTACTTTGTGTTTATGGCCACTGGTTTGTTTTTTTCTTTCTTTCTGGAATGTTTCAGTTTCAACTTCAACCATGCCTTTTTGGGAGTTTTTTTTTTTCTTTTTCTATTGCTGCCCTGTTTCTCATTCCTTTCTCGAATTTTGAAATGTTTCAGTGCTGGGGATTTTTGTGTTGTCTGCCGTTATTCTGCTGCCAGTTCTTATTCCAGTTGCTGTTACTGATGATGGTATTAAGAATGCTGCAAAAAACAGCACCCTGAGTGCTGGGACTTTCAGTGAACTTGATAACTTATCCATCGGAAATGTTAATGTAAGCAACACCCATGTTCTGTTTGATAACGATTTTGTTTGGGGTTCTAATTTTTCAGAAAACTAGAATTGCTGGCTTGGCCTTTGTGTTGATTTGGTTCTGAAATTTGAGTTTTGACTTGTTTTTTATATGCAGCTGGGGAGTGATCGGCTGTGGGCCTTCTTACTGGCCGCATACTGGGTTTCCATTGTGGCATATTACCTGACATGGAAAGCTTACAATCATGTTTCAACTCTGAGAGCTGAAGCTCTAATGTCTCCAGAAATAAAGGCTGAACAATTTGCTATTATTGTTAGAGATATCCCTCCAGTTCCTGAAGGTCAAACTAGAAAGGAACAGATCGATTCTTTCTTTAGGAATATCTATCCCGATACATTTTATCGGTCGATGATCGTCACAGACAACAAAGAGGTGCGTTCAACAGTTTACTTTTTGGACCTCTCTCATTCATTATCTCAGGGATTGCTTGTGACTCTAGTATGTCAGTTTCTCCATTTGTCTTACTTCCCCTCGATATTGTGCAACATTCTGATCTGAACTTGTTACTTTGAATGGAGCTTATTGTTGTATTTACCTCAATTGATGTGCCGTTTTTTCGGGTTGAAATATTTCTATTTAGGATATTTGAGATAAGATGTGAATTGTATTCAACACATTTAAGGAAAAGAGCAATAAATAAATATCATATTTGCTTGTGCGAGTAATAGTTTTGAGTTCTTCCACATTATTTGAACCTTTGTCATTCATTTTCTCAGGGTTGCTTGTGACTCTGCTTTCATTTCTCTATGTTTTGCTTGATATCATGCAATATTGTGATCCAAACTTGTATTTTGACTCATAATGTGTGGTTTTTCTGGTTGAAACCTTTCTCTTTTAGGATATTTAGGATAGATGTGAATTGTATTCAACACATTTAAAGAAAAGAGCAACAGATGAGATCATATTTGACTCTGTATGAGTGATGGTTTTGAGTTCTTCTTCCACATTTAATTTCTATGTGCCATCTTGTTGATGTTCAAATGTCAAGCAGGTCAATAAGTTGTATGAGGAGTTGGAAGGATACAAGAAGAAGCTTGAACGGTCCGAAGCAGTCTTTGCGTCTTCGAAAACCGAAGCCAAGCCAGAAGGAGTAAGACCAACACATAAAACCGGCTTCCTCGGTCTCATTGGTGAAAAAGTTGACAGCATAGAATTCTATTCCGAGAAGATCAATGAGCTAGTCCCAAAATTGGAATCCGAACAAAAGGCTACACTCAGGCAGAAGCAGAAGAATGCTGCTTTAGTCTTCTTCAATAACCGGGTCACCGCAGCTTCTGCAGCTCAAAACTTGCATGCACAAATCGTTGATAAATGGACTGCTCTGGCAGCTCCTGAACCCCACCAGGTTCTCTGGCCTAATCTTTACATAAATTTTATCCAGAGGCAAGTTAGACAGTATGTTGTGTATGTCATCGTGGCATTGATCATCTTCTTTTACATGATTCCAATTGGTATCATTTCTGCTTTTACGACGCTCGACAACATGATGAAACTTCTGCCGTTTTTGAAGCCGGTTTTGGAGATAAATGCAGTCAAGGTGGTTTTGGCAGCTTACTTACCTCAAATAGCTTTGATTATCTTCTTAGCTATGCTGCCCAAGTTGCTACTCTTTCTATCCAAAGCTGAGGGAATTCCTTCGGAGGGACACGCGGTGAGGGCTGCTTCTGGGAAATATTTCTATTTCTCAGTGTTGAATGTTTTCCTTGGAGTTACTTTGAGTGGTACACTGTTCAGAACATTCAAGAGCATCCAGAAGGATCCAAACTCTCTTATTCCCTTGTTAGCAAGTAGCCTCCCAGGCAGTGCAACTTTCTTTCTCACCTTTGTGGCTCTCAAGTAAGCTTCCTGTTTTAAGACCCTTCTCTCTTGTTGTTCGGTTTAACGATATCTGATACTTTCTCGTTTGAGAACAGTTTATTACTTTTTCCAAAATGGTTCTTTATGTATGCATAATCATGTTGATATTATTAGTAGTTATAAAATTTCTAATGCATGTATTAAGAATCTTAATTTGGCGAACTGATTACGGTTGCGTGTGTTAGGTTCTTCGTCGGTTATGGTCTTGAACTATCTAGGATAGTTCCTCTTATCATATTCCATTTGAAGAAGAAATTCCTTTGCAAATCTGAGGCTGAGGTGAAAGATGCCTGGGCTCCTGGAGATCTTGGTTATGGCACTAGAGTTCCTGGTGACATGCTTATTTTTACCATAGTCCTCTGCTACTCCATTATAACGCCTCTGATCGTCCCGTTTGGTGTCATATATTTCGGTCTTGGATGGCTTATTCTTCGGAATCAGGTAACATCTTGAGTCGATTTCGTGCCTTGTGTTGTTTCTGAGGTCATTCTTTTGGTATTGTGTTGATGTTTGACCTGATTTTACAGGCCCTCAAAGTTTATGTTCCTTCCTATGAGACATATGGAAGAATGTGGCCTCATATATTCAATCGTATAATAGCGGCTCTCTTACTATACCAACTTACCATGTTCGGTTTCTTCGGGGTGAAGAAATTCTTATATGCTCCAATCCTAATTCCGCTTCCCATAATTTCCCTGATATATTCCTACCTTTGTCATAAGAAATTCTATCGATCCTTCGCCAATACAGCTCTCGAAGTTGCTCGTAACGAGCTGAAGGAGGTTCCCAACATGGAACAAGTATTCAGATCTTTCATCCCACCAAGTTTGAGCTCCGAGAAGGCCGAGGAAGATCTATTCGAAGATGCAAGGTCTCATGTTTCGAGAACGGGATCATTTGTCTAGTACAAGTTTACGCAGTTATCGCTTTGTTCGTCGTTGCATTAGGTGAAAATATGTTGATAGGGTAACTTGCATTAGGGATCAAGAAGCTCAGGTTGTGATTAATGAATACCTCACTTTGTGTTTATGGGTCTTCCACTTGATTTGTTAGTTTCAATAGCCATTAGAGATAGGCAAGTGATGTGTGTTCAAGAATGGAAATTCTTCAATGTCTTGTGTAAGTAATTAATGAAATTGAAATAGTGTTATTTCCTTCTTTCAAGTTTTGAATGTGTATTGTTTTATTTGAGTTACTTTCTTCTAACTCATCATAAAAGTCCTTATCATGTAGGAATTTTCAAATGGTCACTTGCTTAATTTGCAAGAATATTTTTGGGTTAACTTCCTAAGTAATCTTGGAGGGCTAAAAATATTATTTTTTCAAAATCAGATTGTTCGGTAACAAATAAAAATTATTTTTGTAATAACGAAATAAAGTTGATTATCTAAAAAGCGATTGATGGAGAATCACTACTTTTAGATGTAATACAATTATGGTGTGTCTGACAGTGATGGTAGATTTTAAGTGATTTTCCAAAATCATCATCTACATGATACCTTAAAAATCAATTTAGAGTGATTTTAAGCTTTCTTAAAATCAAATTTTTTAATTTCTCAAATATGAGGAAGGAAATTGATTTTGATAATAACAAAAATGATTTTGGTCACCCAAACACACCGTTGAAGAAAACGCAACCATTATTCAAGTATTTAAAATAAAACTATCTCATAAAGAGTGTTTAAAAATAAAAAAAAAAATTAAAAACTTTTGAAATGATTAAATTAGGGATATACCAAATTCACCCTAAAGTCATAAATGATAATTTTATGTCAAAATAAGTCATTGACCTATTAAGTATTAACTTGTAAAATTTAGGGACAGAGAAAATTTAAAGTTAAACTTGTTACTCCTCAAAATCAAAACCTACACAACTTTGAAAGTTTAGGGTTAGAGGGGATGAAACACAATCAAGATACAGTTATCAATGTTCACAAAATTTATAAATTAAAAATTATAATTTAACTAATATTTACAAACGTATCTAAAGATACTAAATAAAATAGACCAACATGAACACATCTAATGTGTATATATATATATATATCGACCGAAATGATATAAGTTTAAATACTCACCTTGCATGCTGTAATAAATAATTTAAAATATAAATGTTAAATTATTTAAAATAAAATATTTGAAATTCTAAGAAGTAACGTAGAAACACAGTAGGAATAGAAAAAGAAATATAAATACAAAGTAATTGGTATATATCTCAAATCAACGCTAACTCACATCACATTACTAAAAAAACAACAAAACTAAGAAAAAATGTTCAAATTTGGTAGTTCATGACATAGCAAAAAAAAAAAAAGAGAGAGAGAGAGAATTTTCAAAACAAAAGAATATGAAAAGGAAAATGAGTTGCGATTGCTACATAATAATTAACGTTTCCCCCCTAAAAGGAACTTGTCTTTGTAATTTGTTGTGCGCTACAATTGAATTTGAGACTTGAGAGATGGAAATTGAAATCGCCTTCGAAGCAGCCGACTAAACCCGCTCCCAACTCCTAACGAAGAGCTCGCTGCGATTCTTTGAAGCAAACCCAGTTGATTAATCGCCACTCTCAAGAGCGGCGATCGCGGCCTCCATCGATTTTGATTTTGCATACACTGAAAAATGCCTTCGTCTTCTCAGTTCTTCGTACCACCGGACATGGTTGTCAAGAATCGCTTTCTGGGTTTCCTTATTTGGCAGTCCATTCCTTCCACCTTCGTCTTCTTCCTCTTCAAAATCTTCGTTTCAGCCATTTCTTCCGTTTCTGGTAGCAATTCCTCAAGTGGGAGTAGGAACCCATCAGGCCCTTTTGCTTCATTGCTCGCTGGGTTCCTTACTTTTCTTACATTTCATCTCTCTCAGCTCCTCTTTTCTTCTTCGCTCTCCCTCCTTGCTTCTCCCCAGCTCGAGCGTCCTGCCGCGCCACTTGAGCTCGCTTTTGGGCTCGTTCGCTTTCTTGTACTTGCAGGCGGCGGCACCGCCTCATCGGCGTCCGCTTCGAAGGATTTTCGCCGTCGGGCGACGGTTTCGTTGTATTTAGTTCTGTTTGTACTGGCAACTGCGGTTTCGGGTTCCTTGGCGGCGGTTTCTATATGTTGGGGGAAATCAGACGGTCTCAGAAGTGCGTGGCTTACGGGTCTTTCGATGGGTCTGATTTATGGCTCTTTCTATGTTTACAAGAAAAGTTGGGTTCTAACGTTCCCAATCATTCAGGTTACTTTTTGGTCCTCACTTTGTAATTTCCATCAGCATCATTTTCAACTCCTGTATTTCTATGGTTTATCTTTTGTTTATACGCTAGAGGAGTAAGACGTGAAAAGATAGGATGAATAATTATGTTTCAATCGGCTGGTTTCGAGTAAGGACATATGGATATCTGAACCCATCAAAATGGTGTTGTTAAGGGTCTTTTCTGAGTTGGTAAATGGAATTCTGATTGTCTATTTGAAATATTAGGGCTTGAATGATATAAAAAAGCATTGAATTTGTATATGTTCGAAACTTACTTGGGATTTCGTTGTTAAATATAATGGCGATGCTGCATATATCTTGATTGTTAAACTAAATGTTAGCTATTTATATATTTATATTTTCTATTGGGAGTTTGAAGTACTTGGAGAGGGAACCCCAGCTCAGTTTGGAGATTTTGAGTGCAGGGCACCTTACTACTTCTTTGGGCATCATTTGTGGTTAATTTTTGGAGGATACTTTTTGGTTTAGCCACAAACAATCTAGGTTTATCTGTATATGTGTTTCCTTTATATACTGTGTAATCATTCATGGTTCTGTATCCTCTCCAGATGACACGGTTATGTAATCTGTCTTGTAATATTTGTTATAGTGGTTTATTTCTGAATTAGTTAGAGACTGATGCTAGATGTCTGTTGTTGTTTGTTAATTGCCACAATTATGCTTATTTGCTCATTTTGAAATTTCTCCATGTAATCATTGACTTACCGTGTACTATTACGGTGTGGAAGCATAGTGTTGTTCTCTTTTGACGTGCTTTAGTTCGGTAGAAGTTTAAGATACTATATTCCCTTCACAGGCTATCTATGATATTTGTGTTCATGCACATTTCAATGTAGAACTATTAAGTTTCCTGTTCATTGATTCCAAGTGCTTTTATCCACAGCGTCCCCCCTTTTTTAGCTTCAAGATGGGTCTTCCCTCAGCTACCACATTGGCTTCCAAACTTTCTGCTGCAGCTTTCATATTTTCAGCAGTATTAATGGTGCTTCTGCCAGATCAATTTAAGAGAAATGTTACAGTCAGGAAGTTTGTCGCTAACCAGGCTATTGTTTTCATTGGAAGTTTTGCAGTATTTCTTTCTTGGGAATTGACTCACCACTTACATCGGGTTAGTTCATTGCTCATATATTGTGTTTTAGCTTTTGATACTCGATAGCAATTATGTTTAGGAAAACTTTCACTTACTACGGGGTATAGATACTCGTTCCATTCACTACTTGCCATGTAAGTATCATATTAAAAATGATGTAAGGTCCACAAATATTAAAGAATTATTTATAAAGGCAAAAATATAGTGTGAACAAAGGAAGTACCTAATCCTGTACTACTGGAAGATTTCCCCTATGTTTACGGCATCATAATCTCATACTTTATTTTGTTGCCAATTTTATGTTTTACAATCTCTTGGAGAACCATTACAACTAGAGTAACCTAAGAAACTGATTGCCAAATTAAGATCTGTTGCTTAAATAATGTATCTTTATCATGCATACTCTTAATTAAGTGGTCGGTAAAATATTTCCTCAAAACTGTGTAGGTGTTGCAACAATCCTTACCAATAGATCGCCGCTTTGATGTCCCTTGGATTTTCATTACCTACCCTTTTCTTATCAATGTCATTAATTGAGACATTTTGTAGTCCCCTTTGGTTTTTAGGAATTTCTTTTCACAAATTTCATAATATTGATTTAATGTATTAAACCTTTTATCTATATTGCTTTTTTTCCCTTCATGATTGATCTCGAATGGGGAAAACTGTACACTGATGCCCCCACTTCATGTAACCTCCATGGCAATTCAGGCATTCCATGATGACACATTGAGACTTCAAATGAACTAACTCCAAATTTTCTGGATTATGACTGCGATTTACACAATGAGAACATTTTGTTGAGTATTTTTGGCTCGCAGCAGATATATGCCGACTCTGTGAGTTTGATGAGTTCTTTCCCCTCCTTGGTCATCTGGTAGACTTAATTATAAGACAAACATCACTCAACTCCATACTGGCTTAAGTAGAGTTTTTGGATCTTTAAGAGGCTATAGATTATAGAAGCATTTACTTGCAACTCTGTGACGTTTACCGTCTTGTTTTAAATTCTACAAAGGGTCTTTTGTTGCAAAAAAGACAGCATGGCACATAGATTAAAGAGATTTCATCCATCTTAATAGGAAATGGAGAGGTTTGGTTTAGATGACATTATCACAACGGGCTAGATACTCCACTCCAGTCTGAGTCACTATCTTAAAGAACAATCGATTTTGTTCAGTAACTTTTTGATAGAGATGTTTAAACAGATCTTACTACACTCCATGGATATAATCCATTTTGTTCTACCATTAAGTATGGTTAGTTACCAGTTTTTAACAGAACATTGGTATGACAGGCCTTTTTTTTTTTTTTTCTTTTTTTGGATTTGGCAATTTAGGTCCTACATACCAAGAGATTTGCTTTTGCACCTCCAAAGGGATCTGCAGCTGCAGAAACAAATCCTAGCGAGTACCTCTTTGCAGCTTTGGAGGACAGCAATTCGGGGTCTCTTTTGCAATATCTTGCATTTCTTGATCTCTGTATGGTTTGCGAGAATAACGTGGATATATGGAGGAGAGCTGCTTTTTTCGAAGAAAGCGGGGAAACATATAAGAGAGTTATATCCATATCCTTGAAGCCTCTGGAGCAATTTGCATTGAACTTAGGTGAAGGTTTGGACGGTTCTGCGGACATCACCTCCCAACTATCCAAACAGTTATTACCGCCAAAAGACTCTCACTTCGACGTAAAACAATTGGAAACTCTGAAAAACTTTCAGGTAAGGATATATTTTAATTCGGGTTGTGGGCAGTAACTATTCTCTTCATTGCTTGTTTTAGCTTTTCTAGGGGAATCTTTTTAAGAATAACAGACTCATAAACATGTAATGTATTTACTTTCAAATTCTTAAGCCTGACCAATGTCTGAGAGTATCACCATTCTGTTTCTGTTCTTATTGTCGTTATTTTGCTTTCACTTGCATTCTTTGGCATTGGCGTGGTTATTGAATATGACTGATCATTCTCGCTAAATTCTGCAGTTGTATGCATGGTGTGCCCGAACGGTTTCTACGTTAACTGCACGCTCACATTCGGAAGATAGATTTGGGGTTGCCCAACTCTCTGGTAGTAATGCTTCTGTTATGTCAACACTCTTGTCTTGCCTGCTTGCTGTTGAAGTGTTGATGGGGAAGAAGACTAATATACAATCCCCACACGACTTACTCGGCCCGGCTAGTATCAAATGGGCGACATCCAGCATCAGGAGAGTAGACGCTTCAGTTGGTAAAAAGAAAAGCGGTCCATTGCATTCAAAGGTGTATGCGATCGCAGACGTGTTGAGGGCCTCGATCTATCTCATTGTTTCTGCATTCCATAACGAGATGCTGAGTAGCGCCAAGTCTGGTGTTCTTGAGAAAGATTGGATCACGGGCGAAAAGCCCGCCTTCGGTACTCGCGAGTTGCTTCTGCAGAAATTGCATATTTTCTTGGATTTTCAAGCTTAGTTATCTGATAATGGCAGATTCATTTTGCCCGTCTCCGCCGTCGTTCAGCGAATTATACCGAACCACCTGTTAGGCAGTTTTGTTGTCTTTGTTTCTAAATAGTTACAGTTGGAATATGAAGAGTTAGTTAGATTGATGAAGTTCACAAACTAAGTTGGTAAGTTTGCAATACATTGCCTTTATAAACACCAATATTTTAGTCTCTTTCTGGAACAGAAACACCAACTTTTTAGTTGAATCTTTGTCTTCCTGATAACACTTGAATTTTCAGATCTTCTGGAGTTTCATTTTCCAACATAAATTGCTTTCTTTTAGAGGATAATTGATTTTTGGTTCTGTTATAAGTCTGTTGCAGGTTAGCAAATTATCATTTATACTTGGTACAAGTAATAGAGCAGGTTTAAATCTAATACTACTTTCGATTTTGTTTCATTTTGATCTCTGTATTTTTCAAATATTCATTTTAGTTTTTGTAATTTTAAATTTTGTTCATTTTAATAACTTTACTTTAAAAAATGTCTTCTTTTAGCGGTTGTACTTTTATAAAGTAGATTATTTTGGTTCCTATTTTTTAAATTTTATACGTAATGAAAATTCTTTGATACAAGTTTATGGTTGGTATTATGCAAAAATATTGATTAAAACAAATTAAAATCGAAACTAAATGGTTATATTTTAAAATGATAGGGACTAAAGTTAAAAAAAATTACTGAAAATATTGATATCAAAATCGAAATGAGTATAAGCAACTGACGTCCATTCACCATTTTCCAAATAAATTTTATTGGGAAATCTAACATGATATGGTTAAATGCTTGCCTTAGATTTTTTTTATTTTCTATTATTATTATTATTATTATTATTTTAATGTCTTAAGTGAACTTTATTCTCAAATCATTCAACTCCTTTTTCTTTTAGAAGAAGGTATATGAAATTGTTTTAATGGAAGGTGGAACTAAATTAGAAGCATATAATTTTAAATATTACAAATATCTTTAAAATTATGAGGACTCAGATACAAAGTGGAAAATATCTAAAAGAACAGTGAGGGTTGCTCGATAATAATCTTTCTAAATATAATTTTTGTTTAAAAAATTAAAAAAGCTAAATATTCGCTAAAGCCCCAAATTATTTCAGCCGACTTTTTTGTTTGATATCCTTTAAAATATATGATTTCAAAATCAAATATGATTTTTAGTTTTATAAAATGTTTAAACTAAAATAGTAAGTTAAAAAATTTACGATAGAATTTCAAATTCACTAGCTAATTTAACCACAAAAAATTTAGGAAAATTATACTAAATTTCATAAAATAAATATGTATTTATAAAAATCTCATTACTTTTTGTTTTTCAAAAATGTCAAAAAATAACTTTTGATTGGCATCGTATGATAAATAAATTTATAAACTATGCTACTTTTGTAAAATTCTAAACCTATAAATATAAATACATAAAAAAAAAAAAATTTGTGCCATTTTTGTAATTCCTTATTTGCAACGGCAAAATATTTGAAATTTGATTTTTTGGTTCGTATATCTGGTATGTCACTTT
>NW_019104529.1:428608-443158 GCF_001995035.1 Momordica charantia
CAAAAATTTAAAAAAAAAAAAAAAAAAGGAGAAAAGAAAAACAACTTAAACTAAAACCAACCCATTAAAAGAAAAAAAATTCAAATCCAAATCCAAAGATTTCACAGCAATTCTCGGCAGATTAGAGAAACGAATGTGAGGAGGAGAATAAGATCAAAACCTAAAACTAGAGCTTAAAACACACAATTTAAAGTTAAACCCAAACGTAAACTCAATTTAATTGAATTAAATTTACGAATTTCGAAATCTCTCTTTCATCTTTATGCTTTCCCACACACACACAGAGGCCTACGGGTTACCAGCTTAGGAAATAGGAGTTTTCCTTAGCATTCATGGCTTCTCAAAATCGAATTTTCATTAATAAGATATCTTGTAAAACGTTTCACAGAAAATTACATCCCATTTTCATTAATAAGATATCTTCAAACAATATGCAACGAGTATCACATTCTTTACTAAAAATATATAAGCATATAAGTCAACTTCCAACTATCTGTGTTCAAATTTAATGATATAAAATAAAGTGTGCAAGTGTGAAATATATTTTCACACAATACATCTCTTTAATGTCAAGTGATTTCTATTTGGATTGATGCTTTCACATAAAGGAAGAAAGATTAAGGAAACTGAAAAGACAACAATAAGAGAGCAATATTTGTATATGTAATTAGCTCCAAGGACAGTCCAATTGAGAAGAACTCCAAGGACAGTCCAATTGACAAGAACTTGAAGTCTTTTAGTCATACTGATTTAGAGGTCTCAAGTTCAAACTTTTCAGTTAGTTTGATACCAACAGTCTTTAATGCACGAGTGCCCCTGGGTATAGAGGAGCCATGCTCCGATTCTTAGTTATAAAAAAAATAAAAAGTAATATTTGTATATGTACTATGTAGAGCTGACTTTCAAAGATTCTTCCATCCAAGTGACCATCTCATAATCAAAAGGGTTCCTTGAAGCTCTAATTGATGTACCACTGTTTTTAAACCTCACGAGACAAACTTCTCAACGTGAAGCTCTAATATCACAGTGAATAGTATATGGTGTAAGACCACAAATGAAATGCACAAAACCAGAAACTGCAGCAACTGATCTAATTGTCTATCCATTCTCCTTATTAATTATCAGTAAATGTAAGTGCATAGAAAGAATAACTTGACAACCTGATTAGAATGAATTTGCAGCTGAGACAGGGATGAATGGGGGAAGAGCTGCACTGAAAAAAATCCGTTTCTTCAGAATTACGTCTAGAACAGTTAAAACTAGTAGAAACCCAACAAGCCAGTTCAAATCAAATATCATATTAATGGGCCAGAGATTAAAGATCGCCTTTAAATTTCCAAACGAGTAAACTCCAGTAAGCCAAACTACTCAGTCATTCATCCATATCTAATGAAATTATACAACACTTCCAAAACCTGCTCGCATAAATATAATTAAAAACTAATCCTGACAAACAAATACGTTGAAATAGCAATAGTCGTGAAGTGTTTTGATGACATTGATTTAACACAATAACAAACTTAATACAGCACCAAATGTAATGAATCTCACCCGAAAACAAAACAAAACAAAAAACTGTAAACATTGAGATGAGATATTAGTAGTAAGAGTGACTAACTAATAAAGGGATATTAGATAGAAATGTCAAGCTATTGCCAAAGAAACTTTAATACAGCTGTATTTCAGAAGCACTATGACAAAACCATAAACTCCATTTCCATAAAGAGCATTGTGCTTTCTCGATGTAATGAGAGAATAGGAGAAATCTAACATACTAGGTTTTCAAATAACAAATAAGAGAAAAAAACATTACTTAACCAGCTTTGGGAGAAAACATGGCATTCATCAGTGGCCCGCTAAATGCAGAACATAAACATCATTTCCAATTCGTATCTTATTCTTTTCTTAAATATGGATTATTTGGGGGCCTGAACAGTCGAATCATGACATCTTCAACAATCTGACAAGTTTTAGTGAAACCTCCAAAACCGCCACTATCCAACCCAGAAACATCCCACAAAAATGTAGCATTCTATCATCCAACCAATGCAACCTACATCAAATTGTTTCTCAAATTAGGCTGATTTCTGTGAATGAATGAAATTTCAGATGAATGCACATGTTTATAACTAATATTTGAAATAAAGAGGGTGACAATCGACTGACATCAAGAGATTCTACAGAGCTAATATGGGGAGTTCATTCTGCGAGATGACGCTTTCAGTTCTATAGATGAACGAAGACTCCAAGCGAACAAATGAGCATGATCAAGTTTTATAGACTAGAAACTATATTCTATAAATTAACTGCTTAAGCTTCGTATAGAGTTGAGCAGGTCCAATAGATAAGCGGGACAAATATTAAAAAAAAAAAAACTAATTAAAATGTTACTGACCCGCTGCATCTTGCACCACCGGCAGGTAAAGCAACAGCATTTTTTCAGCAGTTTCAGCAACGGCGACGCTTCTTTTGGCAACAACGAGGTCGCTTATGGCTTTTTCAAGCTTCTCATGAAGAGGTGTTTGGCGAGCATTCGCTTCGGAATCGATAGATTAGAGGTCATTAGGCTGATTTGGTCGCTGATGTCAAAATTTGTTTGCACATAATCGAAATTCTGAGGCTCGTTTGCCGGAATGAGTGGTGGCGAATTCATGGCGACCTTGGTTTCTCGGAAATGGCGAAAGTAGGACTACAAGGAGCGGCGTTGATCGAGCGTCTTTAAAGTTAAGCTGCTTCCTAGGGTTTTATTTTGTGGCGTTGTTTTTTTTAGTACAAATGCCAATTCCGACTCTCACAAAACCAAGTACGTAAATGGGAAAAATCCTAGTTTTTTTTTTTTTTTTCCATCTTTGAAGGCAGTAGGTGGGTAGGATTTAGACGATGTTTTGATCAAAGATAAATATAATTATTGTTGAGTTAGATTTTAACTATTATACTTTATTTATTAATACTATGATTTTATTTTTATAAATAATTTTTTAATATTGATAGATCTCACGTCATTTTTAAAATGATGTTGATGTGATATATAATAAATGAGAAATATTTATATTCTACCCTAAATTTTTCCTTAAATCACGTGTCATTTAGTCAAATATGGTTCTAGTTAGCTCGACACGTGCTCGTGTGTCATTTAGCTAATCGTGGCTTTAGCTAGCTCGGTTATATCATACTTAACGTGTATCTCATTTCTCACTCGATTGAATATTCAAATTTCTCATGTAAGAGCGTCCGCAACTCGCTATATGGCCAAACGAAACGATTTAAATTTCTTCAATAAAGATTATTGTTTTATCTGTAAAGTCGTTGATTTAGATAATTATATTATATAGATATATATATATATATAATATTATTATTTACAAGTTTAGAGTTTGTGAACTTACACCTTGACATATTGACTAACGACGTGCCCAACCTCCCCCAACACCCGAATTTGGTGCCTTTGTTTTGTCAATCTTACATGCTTTTTTTTTATGTAATTCATAATAACTGTAATATGTCAATTTTTAGAAGATTTATACCATATAAGCTCCACCTCAAGACACTCTTGAATCCGGTGGAACATAGATGCTTTTTTACAATATATCAAAAGTTTTAGATATATGTCATAGTTTTATAATTTTTTTATTTTTTATCCGATCGAAACAATATTATAATTCAATTGATTAATATTAATCTTCCACTAAAAATTTATAAATTTGAGTAGACGTTATATTAAAAGAAAACACATTATTTTTAAAATTTACCGAAGTATAAAAATTGTTTAGATGTGAGAGAGTTTTGCAATGAAATAATATAATATTCGAAAACAAACCTTATGCGAACAGTCGTGACATTTCACATTCCCAATCTTCATCTCCCATGGCCATGGAGTCGAACTCGAACCCTAACTCGGAAGAGCAAGCGAGGAACTGGCTTGAACTGCCTGAAGACATCACGTCTATGATTCTGCTGAAGTTAGGCGCCGTCGGTATCCTCTCAAATGCGCAAAACGTCTGCTCTTTGTGGCGTAAGATCTGCAAGGACCCTCTCATGTGGCGTGTCGTCGATATGCAAAACTTGGACGATTCGTTGGGCATGGACTACGATTTGGAGAAGATGTGTATGGAGGCTGTTGACCGTAGTTGTGGCCAATTGGTCGACATCAGCATCGAGCATTTTGGCGCCGACGAGTTGCTCCACTACATCACTCAGAAGTATGCTCTTGTTCTATTTATTGTTTCGTTGTCTTATTGTTCTAGCTACAGAGAGAAATCAACCTAAAACATTGTGTAGCTGATGTGATAGTTAAAATAAAAATGTCTACTGTTATGGAATGTCGTTGGATGTTCCGGCGTTTGCATCTTGAACTTGCTGTTTGGATTTTTTTTTGCAAATGTGACTTTCTACTTGTTTTGTTTAGATTTTATAATCTCATATAATCTGATCAAAATCTGGCCATCTGCTTTTGTTATTTGCTGTTATATTTCTGTAATGCATGTAATATAGTTTTTAAATCAGAGATGACCCATTTCTAACGTGTAATAAACGATCATGGTGTGGCCTAGTGGTCAATAAGAGTCGGTGTAAATAGCAAAGGGCTTAGAGGGAATGAATTCAAACCATAGTGGCCACCTAGTTAGAATTTAATATCGTATGAGTTATCTTGGCAACCAAATGTAGTAGGGTCAGACGGTTGTTCCATAAGATTAGTGGAGGTGCGCGCAAGTTGGTCCGGACACTCCGGAGATCATAGTTGAACATTGAAAGTATAAAGACCTAAACCATTAAACTAATTTGGGTGAATGTTGAGGACCAAAATTGAATTTGAACCATTTATAAGGCTTGTATAAATTAATATTTATATAATTCATTAATTGCCTGTAAAAAGCATTTTTGGATATAAACTGACAAGTTTCATGTGAAGTTGGGAATTTCTCTTCCATGACATGAGAGAGGGAACCTAAATGCTAGTCATTGATGTGCGATTTCTTGTGAAAATTTTATTTAATCTTTTTCCTGATTGAAGTACTTATTCTCTTCACACGGGTACTGTAAGTTCACTCATTGGAGCATATGCAATTCCATTCATTTTTCTTATCTTTGCCTTCAATCAATAGAAAAGAAAATTTCCCCTAGCTAGAATGAAGAGCAGTCCTTGTCAGTCATGGGGGATTGAAGATTCTTTTGGACTATTTTCTTATGGACGGATTTTCTCTGATGTTTTTTGTGTTGTGTTTATGTGATTTCTTGATTTTGGCGTTTCTAAATATTTACTTGTTGCAGTTCAAATCAACTTAGAAGACTCCGGCTTGTATATTGTGATGACATCTCAGATGAGGGATTTACTGAAGCTGTTTCAAAAATTCCATTGTTGGAGGATCTTGAAATAGTTTACGGTTTCAGTCCATTTTATGTAGAAACTTTGGAAACTGTTGGTCGGTGTTGCCCTCTTCTGAAATCGCTGAAACTGAACAGTCGATGAAAGATGCCAGGTGATGAGGAAGCCCTTGCTATTGCTGAAAATATGCCTAATTTGCATCACCTCCAGATATTTGACAACAGCCTAACTAACAGGGGCTTGCAGGCCATTCTTGATGGTTGTCCTGATCTGGAATCTCTTGATTTACGTCACTGTTTCAACTTGAATTTGGTGGGACCATTGGGAACTAAATGTGCTGAAAGGATCAAAAGTTTGCGCCTGCCTCATGATCCCACTGATGATATTCGTTATGATTCTCATTCTCATGGTGAAGATTACCCTTTAACTTTCTACGACTCCGATGATGACTACGATAACTACAACAACTACGACAACTACTGCTATGAATCCTTTTGGGACTCTGATTTCTCTGACTGTGACTATGCAGATTTCTTCTATCCTTGAAAATTTGTTTTCAGAAGCATAGTGAGAACCCTGGCCTCATTTTTGCAGTGGTAGCTCATAGCTAGGAGCATGAACCAAGGAGCCTTGCAATTGCAACTTCTGAACTGCATGAGAAGTATGAGAAGTTGTCTTTCCATTTGTGTAAGTAACTGCCATTTTGTTCCTCTCTTCTCTCTTCTGCATTCAATGAGTAAAAATCTAAAATAGCTTCTTTGTATTTTGTCATGTTTATATATGGGTAATGGGATAGGCTGGGAACTGTAGGAACTTTATTGATACTTGAACTAAATGATTTTATGCTACTATATATCACTTGGATTGCCAAATTTTGATATATCCAAGTGTTGATCCTTTCTTTTTTAGGTGTATTTGGATATCATTTCTTCCCATTATTTTTAAGGAAAATACTTAGCTCCTGACGTGTGCTCGCCACCATTAAATATCTAACAACTGAGAGAGAGAAGTAAGGAGCTAAGTATTTTCATATTTTTAATCTAATGGTATGATATAATGCTATTATGCATTTAGTTTCATATTTATGCAGATACAAGTGATTATATTTTAAAATTTTTTGAACGAAGGATTGGCAAATGGGCGGTGGAGGGAAGGGCGTCGTTATTGTAATTATGTTGAACATGTTATAGCTTTATTATATATTTGGCTTGATTGTTTAAAGTCTGCGACCTATAAAATGGATTCACATGGCCGTCAAAAATTTTACAGTCATATTGTGACATGGTTGATGAGTTTTAAATTTAGAAAAATGAACCGCAAATATGATAAGAGTAATAACCATTAATCTCCCGATTTGATTTGCCAAAGTATAGTTCAATCATGCCAAGGTGAGTATAATTTAACTGTAATTGACATATATCTCTAATTATGAGTTCGATCTCTCACTCGTATGTTGTACTAAAAAAATCTTTCGATTTGATTTTATGGATTTTAAACTCCAACTTTCTAATTGTTTTTTAGTTAGTGTCTTTTAATTTTTATGTTCACATATGAGTACTCAACAGGTTGATTGAGACTATGATTGTGAATGAAAATTTTGTCAGACGTCAATCAATCTATGATGTGTTGTTATGTCATTGTCTGATTTTTGTTGTTTGTCCTTAAAAGCTCTTCGATACTTTTTCGATTAGTGAAATGTTACTAAATGTATGAATGAGAAGCTTGGATTGACGGGGTTGGTATCGAAGTAAAAAATCAATAGAAAAAATTTCTTTTTCGACTGATGGAACTCTAGGTCTGGTTCTTATTCCATCTCAAATTCAAATTGGATGGAGTCACATGACAAGAGAACATATACTCTTGAACTCCAAAAGCGAGTATTGAATATTCCATATCAAAAATTGATTTAAGCTTTAGAATTTTTACTCTTTTTGAATTCATATGTTGGGTTGATGTCTGTTTTGGCTAAATACATAAATGTTGAATTTACATACTTTTACTATGAATTAACTTATTTAGGAATGTTTTTTTGTTAATTAAAATATATTAATGAACTTTTCACAAATATCCCTTAATATTTTTCTAGACATATATTTGTTTGATAAATGTCATGCTGTTTTTAAATGAACAAATAAACATAGTGTCATATTTACTATTCTTTTTTCTATAACAATAATTCTAAATTTTATGTCAAATGTTCAACTATAATTAACATATATCTCAATCAAGGGTTGTGAGTTCAATCTCTACCCTTACCTATACTAAAAAATTCAAATTTTATCCTATACTAAAAAATTCAAATTTTATCCATATTCAAATTTTATGCTCAAGAGAATTACTTCCTCGATCAATCATCAAACTTCTGTTAGGAACAAGTATCTGCAACGTTCTTGCAGGGCAGCACAAGCAATGGCCACTCGTCTACCACCAACACGGATGAGAAACAAGAATCATATAAACACAATTATGAAAAAAAAAAAAAGAACATTTTAATTTCTCTAATTTCTTCAAAACAGAGATTTTTCACATAAATCAGTGAGTTCTTTCAGGAACAGACTTCAAAAACACAAATTATATGCAAGAAATTGGCGGGGGATTCAAATATCTTTCAAACTTCAAAAAATTACCCAATGGCATTTCCCTTGACCTGTTCGATGACGTTTAGAACTCTCCCGAAATTCGAAGTACTCGGTTGCCTAGAAAATCGAAACAGATTCAAATTAACGAAATCAGAAAATTAATTAAAGATACGGAAGAATTTGCGCGAGATTGGTTACCGAAGGTGCGATCTAGAAATGCCTGCAACAAACACCACGATTCATCAAATCAATCTGAATTCCGGTTCTCGATCTCAAGAAAATCGCAAAAGAGATTACAGATCGGAGCAGCGAAAAAGATTAATTACATGTTCGCGCTAGGCATAGGTGAACGAACCTCTCCACCATTAGTCTCTGAGGATAGGATGAATCGACGCCATTTTTGAGTTTTGAGTTTCAGTTTTCGATCGATTTTTCTTCTGAAAATCACGAAAATTAGTTGCAGAGGATTCAGGGAGGCGCGTTTTTTTAATTGTCTCCCCTCTTCTCCCAAAGTTCCATGGCCATGGCGTCGAAATCGAACCCTAAATGTGAAGAGCAAGCGAGGAACTGGCTTGAACTGCCTGAAGACATCACGTCTATGATTATGATGAAGTTAGGCGCCGTCAATATCCTCTCCAATGCGCAAAACGTCTGCAATTAGTGGCGTAAGATCTGCAAGGACCCTCTCATCTGGCGTGTCGTGGATATGCAAAATCTGGACAATCCCTTCCGCAGGGGCTACGATTCGGAGAAGATATGTATGCAGGCTGTTGATCGTAGTCGTGGCCAACTGGTTGACATCAATATCGAGCATTTTGGCACCGATGAGTTGCTCCACTATATCTCTCAGAGGTATGTTCTTGTTCTATTTTAGTTTCGTTATCTATCTTGTTGTTCTTACGATAGAGAGAAATCAACCTGAAGCCTTGTGTAGTTGCTGTGACGGTTTTTAGGGGAAAAAAAAAGATCTACTGCAATGGAAGAATGTCAGTGGGATTTTCTGGCGGTTGCATCTTGAACTTGCTGTTTGAATTGTATTTTGCAAATGTGCTTTTCTACTAATTTTGTTTAGATTTTATAATTTAAAATGCTCTGGTCAAATTCTGCTTTTGTTCTTTTCTGTTATATTTCTGTAGTGCTTCTAATATAAATCAGAGATGGCCCATTTCTAACATGTAATATAATTTTTATTTTATGAAAGGATTAAAAGTTTGTGCCTGTCTCATGATCCCGTTGATGACTATGATTTCTCTGTCGATCCCTATATTGATAGCGACTACGAGGAATCATTTTCGAATCCTAGTAATCTGAAACGAAACGGTACGGGCAGTAACTGGGAGCCAAACCCTAGTTCATGATCCCCATCTCCATTTCAAAATTTCTCTGAACTTTTCCCGGGAATTCGTTTGTTGTCCCATTTCCTTCCATGAAGCGGAAGCGTAAGATAGCGAGGAACTGGCTTGAACTGCCTGCAGAAGTCATGTCCACGATTATGCTGAAGCTAGGCGCCATTGAAATCCTCACCAGCGCCCAATTCGTTTGCTCTTCGTGGAACAAGATCTGCAAGGACCCTTCCATGTGGCGCGTCATCGATATGCACAATCTGGGTGATTTACATGACATGGAATACAATTTGGAGATCATGTGTATGCACGCTGTTTTCCGTACTCGTGGCCAATTGGACGACATCAACATCGAGTACTTTGGCACCGATGACTTGCTCCGTTACATCACTCGGAGGTATCTTCTAACAGAAATCAACCTAAATCCTTGTGTAGTTGCTGTGATAATTTCAAATTTTCTGTTTTTGTTCTGATGCTTGTTCTGTTTCTGAAATTTGCATGTAATACAAATCAGAGATGCCCCAATTCCATACCCAACAGATCAAACAATTGGGACTTAACATGAGTAGTCTATTAAAGTAATTCTACCATTGCCACTGTCATTGGAAGTTGTACCCAATGGAGCATATGCAATTCCATTTGTTTTTCTTATATTTGTCTTCAATTTAATAGAAAAGAAATTTCAAGTGGGCAGGATGGAACTGAAGATTCTTTTGGACTGTTTTTTTTGTTGACAGATTTTCTCTGATGGTCTGTGTTTTTCTTTTTCATGAGTTCAGATTCCGTTGATCTTGATGTTTGAAGTTTCTTTCTGTGTATTAACTTGTTGCAGCACCAATCAACTTAGAAGACTCCGGATTGCAGTTTGCTATGACATCTCAGATAAGGGATTGACCAAAGCAGTTTTGAAACTTCCATTGTTGGAGCATCTTGAAATATTTCTCTGTTCATTTTCTGCTAAAACTTTGAAAATGGTTGGACAGTGTTGCCCCCTTCTGAAAACATTGAAACTGAACAACCAGTTTTGCAAGGGATGAGGGATGGTAAGCGACAAGGACGCGCTCGCTATCGCCGAAAATATGCCTAGGTTACATTACCTTCAGATATTTGGCAATGGCCTAACGGACAGTGGCTTGCAGGCCATTCTTGATGGCTGCCCTGATTTAGAATCTCTCGACTTACGCCAGTGTTTCAACTTGAAATTGGCGGGGCAGCTGGGGAAAAAATGTGCTGAAAGGATCAAAACTTTGGGCTTGCCTCATGATCCCACTGATGGCTATGAATTTACGACCGAAATTATTGATCTTGATTGTTATGGTTCTCACGATAATGACAGTGACTAGTAAGCGGTTATTCTGAATATGACTAACCATATTTTTTGTTTTACGTCGATAGGTGAGTTGTTATCATTCTTTTGGATTGAAGCTCTGCTCTTCAAGTTTGACCTCAAGCTCTGCTCTTCAAGTTTGACCTCAAGCTCTGCTCTTCAAGTTTGACCTCCTTTTGTTGGGTTGTTTTTTCAATGTCCTGTTGTCAAAGTTCGGTTTTTACTTGGGCTGAACTTCATGAGAAGCTGTGTCTCCATCTGAGGAACCATATTTTTTTCTCTTTTTGAATTCATATATTGGTTTGACGTCGGTTTTGGCCAAATACATAAATGAATTTGCATACATATACACTGAAAATTATTAATTTGTCTAAAGAGTGCAGAACATTTATTTATTAATTTAAATGTATTAATGGGTTTTTTTAAGAAATATCGCTCAATACTATTTTAGACAGATGTTTGGTGAGCTTCATATTTCTTTTTAAATGAACAAATAAAAAGGTGCGATATTTGCGGTTCTTTCCGTAACAATAATTTCAAATTTTCAAACTTTATCCTATATACCCTTTTATTTAAGTAGTTTTCAACACTCCATAGTACTTATTTGTTTCTTTTTTTATTATTATTTTTTTAATTTTAAAAGGTACAAGCGAAAAATAACTTTTTTCTTTCTTTCTTTTAAAAAAAATGATAATTAAGTTATTAATATGTAAAACAAAAACAAAAATTGGGGCAAATATCTATGTAACTAAGGGAGAGTTTTGATAATGTGGTATGAGAAAAGGGCATTTACGAAAATGTCCCTGACAGATTTGCAAATATATTGACCCTATTTATTTTCCGCCCGTCAAACAGTTTCTTCATCTTCTCCCAGAAAAATGGAGTCGAACTCGAACCCTAACTCGGAAGAGCCAGCGAGGAACTGGCTTGAGCTGCCTGCAGACACAACGTCTATGATTCTGATGAAGTTAGGCGCCGTCGATATCCTCTCCAATGCGCAAATCGTCTGCTCTTTGTGGCGTAAGATCTGCTACGACCCTCTCATGTGGCGTGTCGTCGATATGAGAAATTTGGATGATTCGTTGGACATGGACAAGGATTTGGAGAAGATGTGTATGCAGGCTGTTGATCGTAGTTGTGGCCAATTGGTTGACATCAATATTGAGCGTTTTGGCACCGACGAGTTGCTCCACTATATCGCTCAGAGGTATGTTCTTGTTCAATTTCAGTTCCGTTATCTTGATGTTCTTAAGGTTATTTTGTTCAAGTTACAGAGAGAAATCAACCTAAAACCATGTGTAGTTGCTGTGATAGTTGTTAAAATTGTCTACTGCAATGGAATGTCGTTGGATGTTCTGGCCATTGCACCTTGAACTTGCTGTTTCAATTTCATTTTCCAACTGTGCCATTCTACTTATTTTGTTCAGTTTTTGTAATTTAAAATGATCTGATCAAATCTGCTTTGTTATTTGCTGTTATACTTCTGTAATGCATGTAATGTACATCAGAGATGGCCCATTTCTAACATGAGTCTACGTGATGGCTCTTAGTATTTCTGTTAAATGTATTTTTTTCTTTGATAGCCTATCATGAAAGGCTAAAGTGGAATTTTATCATTGAAAGTATAAAGATCTAAACTAGTAAACTAATAAGGCTAGTATAGATTAATATATACATAATTCATTGATTGCTTCATATGATATAAAATGACAAGCTTGTGAGAAGCTGAGAATCAGTTTTCTATGATATGAGAACCTAAATTCTAGTAGTTGTGCGATGTGAAAATTCTTTTTCATTCCTTTTCCATCAGAATTGTCAAATATTTTATTAAAGTACTTATCCTATCATGGATATTGGAAGTTCAACCCAATGGAGCACGAGCACCTGCAATCCCATTCATTTTCCTTATCTTTGCCTCCCATTTAATAGAAAAGAAGATTTCCACTAGCCATAATGGAGAGCAGCCCCTCGTAAGTCATGGTGGACTGAAGATTATTTCGTACTATTTTCTTGCGGACGAGTTTTCTTTGATGGTTTGTGTGTTTATGTGGTGTCTTGATTTTGAGTTTATAATTTTCTTGATTTTTTCGATTGTAAATATTAACTTGTTGCAGTTCAAATCAACTTAGAAGACTCCGGCTTGTATATTGTCATGACATCTCAGGTAAGGGATTGGCTGAAGCAGTTCCAAAACTTCCATTGTTAGAGGATCTTGAAATATTTTTCAGTTTCGATTCATTTGATATGGAAACTCTGAAAACTGTTGGTCGATGTTGCCCTCTTTTGAATTCACTGAAACTGCACAATCGGAATTGCAAAGGACCTCGACTGATGGGATGTGATGAGGAAGCCCTTGCTATTGCTGAAAACATGCCTAATTTACGTCACCTTGGGATATTTAGCAATAGCCTAACCGACTTGGGCTTGCAGGCCATTCTTGATGGTTGTCCCTATTTAGAATCTCTTGATTTACGCCACTGTCTCAATTTGAATTTGGGGGGACAGTTGGAAAAAAAATGTTCTAAAAGGATCAAAAGTTTGCAGCTGCCTTATGATCCCATTGATGACTGTGATTTATATGACAACCTCTATATTGATAGCGACTATGAGGAATTCTTACGGGGCACCAGTATCTATGGCCAGTGAGAAAAACCTTGGCGCAGTTTATAGTTGCTGCCTCTCGGCCAATTGTAGCTGGTGCATGAGCCAAGAAGCCTTGCAACTTCTGAACTGCCATTGTAGTAAGTAACTGCCATTTTGTTCCTTTATTCTGCATACAAGTTAAAATCTAAAATAGCTTCTGGGTATCTTCAATTTGTCATGTTTATATATGGTATAGGCTGGGAAATTTAGGTAGGGAACTTATTGAATTCAACTAACCAAGTTATATGATTCAAAGTTACCAAGTTCATGTATCGAATATTCAATTTTTATTGATACTTAATAATTAATTGATTTTATGCTGCTATGTCACTTGGATGGTCTAATTTTGATATATCTTGGAATGTACAGACTACAGTGTTATTTTTATATATTTTTGCAGAATTATCGGGAGTTGCTTTGTTGAAAAGGAAATGGTTCCTTTCAGTGAATTTTTTTTTATATTCGTGAATGTCTAACCAATTTGTGCACCTCAACTCATTTTAGGGGACAGTAGTGTGATCCTATTATATTTGGTTGTCAAGGTAACTCGAGAGATGTAGGTGGCTACTCTGGTTTGAACCCATTTACTAAGCATTTTACTAGTGTGTATTGATTGCTAAGCACCCAAGTATTGTATTAGTAGGAAAGGACGTAGTTTTGATCAAGTTTGCAAATGTTGCCTTCTAGACTTATTGTCGGTCTTAATACTAATGATATATTTTTTTTTAACTAGGACAAATAGCACAGAAATCATACCACTATTATAGTTATTATAATCATATCTCAAATTTTTAATGATAAAAAATTGACCTTCAAACTTACATAACTATGTTTAATGCATTATAATTTTATTATCAATTTTGTTAATTGTTTAAAATGCTCTCTGAAGTTAATCTCAAAGGAGTCACTGAAACTGTTATGGTTTTTGAGTTATAAAGATGGTAGTGACACGTGAATTTTAAAAAATGAATTGCAAATGTGGCAAGTACAATAATTTAGAGTCTTTTGCAAATGGGGAAAATTGTAATGAACAGGCACTTTAAAAATTGAGTATTGATTTCTAGTCACCCTTTCAAAAATTAGATTTTCTAAGCATTTTTTCCTCCCAAATTACTTTCCTACCCTTCCCTCTCTCTTACTCCTTCTCTCTTCCTTTCCCTCCTCTCTCTTACTTTTCACTTTTCTCTCTCCTTCATTATTATTTCTCTTTTCCAAAAACTTTCTTTCTCTTCTATCCAGGCCCCCTTCTCTCTCTCCTCTTTCTCTTTCTTCTTCTACCCACGCCCCCTTTCTCTTTATCCTTCCATATTCTCCACCCCCTCTACCCGTCGTGAT
>NW_019104529.1:443343-470203 GCF_001995035.1 Momordica charantia
AGTTTTTCTTTGTCTTGTTTTAATTTTGAGGTCCAATAATGGAGTCACAAAGAGGAAGTTGAAGAAATTAAAAAAAAAATCAAGAGGGAGAAGGGGAGAGGAAGAATAGCGTAAAAAATAAATGGAGGAGAGAAGAGAAATAAGGATAAAAAATCATAAAAGAGAGGGAGGGGAGAAGATGAAAAAGGGGAAGAGAAAAGAAAATTTTCAGAGGGGAAGGAGGAGAGAGGGAGATAAATGAGAGAGTGGGAGTAAGGGAGAGGAGAGGAGTAGAAAAGTAATTTGGTATTCAATAATGTCTAGAAAACTCATGTTTTCTAAAGGGTGATTAGAAATCAATACCCAATTTTTAAAATGCCTACCCATCCAATTTTCTCGTAAGTCCGTATATATATAATTTTTTTTTTAATTTCTATACACGTTATTTAAGATATAAATCAGGATTATAATAAAAATGTTTAAAATTATTGGAATAAATCAAACTTATTGGAACTGCAATAATTTAGAGTCTTTTGCTTTTGGTTTCTTATTTTTGGTTTTTGAAGAAAGAATTTAATTTTATGTTTCTGTTATTCAAAAATATTATTATTATTATTATTATTTTCAAATATATCTCTAGTTTTTCGCTATCTGGACTTTTTCTGTTAGTATAATGTGTTGAGTTGTGTTGTTTTGTGAGACTTTTTTTTCTTTTTCAACTTTCTTTCTCTCTTCTTTTTTATCTAACAAATATATTTCAAGTTTTTTTGTTTTCTAATTTTTTTCTCACTATAATGTTTTTCTATTTTTAATTTTTCTTTATCTATCTAACATGTATTTCGCTCTAACTTTATTATTTTTCTCTAAATTTTTATTCTTTTATCTCACAACTGGTCTTCAATTTTTCGAGAGAAGGGGAAGAACATACCCCATTTTATTGTCATCCATACTTTACATAAGATTTTCTATTTCTAACATATCTTTTCAACCTCGTAACTTATTCACCGTAAATAAAACAAAAAAAAACAACAACAACATATATCAGAAAAGATAAAGGTTAAAAACAGAACCCTCATAAATATTGATTTTAACATTTTATAAATTCCCAGATCTAAGCGACTGAGTGGGTTAGTTAAGTTATGATGTTTTAGAGGATATTGGTTGGTTTGACTCCTCTCCCAAGCATGTTCTGTTCTGATGCGCTCAAACCAACCGTCATTCTTCTACTCCACCGCCCGCTCCGTCGCTTCAACTTTCCCGGAAAATCACCTCACTTTCCTTCTCAGAAAATGCATCTCTCTCATACAACTCTGCGCCTCCTCCCACTTCAAGCTCAAGCAAATCCACGGCTTCTCCATCAGACATGGCGTCCCACCCCACAATCCAGACATGGGCAAGCACCTCATCTTCGCCCTCGTCTCCCTCTCGGCCCCCATGCCCTACGCGACCCGAATTTTCCGTCTGATTCGAGCCCCCAATATCTTCACGTGGAACACCATGATTAGAGGGTTTGCCGAGAGCGAGAATCCGAGGCCGGCCGTGGAGTTGTACTGCCAAATGCACGCGTCTTCGGTTCTGCCTGATACGCATACTTTCCCTTTTCTTTTGAAGGCTGCTGCTAAGTTAATGGATGTTAGAGTAGGCGAGGAGATTCACTCGATTGTTGTTAGAAATGGGTTCGGTTCGTTGCTTTTTGTTCAGAATTCGTTGGTCCATATGTACTCTGTTTTTGGGTTTGCCGAGAGTGCGTACCAGGTGTTTGAGTTTATGCTTGAGAGAGATCTCGTGGCCTGGAACTCTGTTATTAATGGCTTTGCTCTTAATGGAATGGCTAACGAAGCTCTGACCCTTTTTAGGGAAATGGGTTTGGATGGCGTGGAGCCTGATGGGTTCACCATGGTTAGTCTGTTATCTGCTTGTGTTGAGCTTGGGGCCATGGCCTTGGGGGAGAGGGTTCATGTGTATATGTTGAAGGTTGGTTTAGTACACAATCCACATGCTAGCAATGCCCTCCTTGATCTCTACTCCAAATGTGGGAACATTAGAGATGCACTGAAGGTGTTTGATGAAATGGAAGAGAGGAGTGTGGTTTCTTGGACTTCTCTGATTGTTGGGTTGGCTGTTAATGGATTAGGAAATGAAGCTCTTGAGCTGTTTGGGGAGTTGGAAAGGAAGGGGTTGAAGCCTAGTGAGATCACATTTGTTGGAGTTTTGTATGCTTGTAGCCATTGTGGGATGGTTGAGGAAGGCTTCGATTACTTTAGAAGGATGAAAGATGAATATGGCATCTTGCCAAGGATAGAGCACCATGGCTGTATTGTTGATTTGCTGTGCAGGGCCGGCAAGGTTGGAGATGCCTATGAGTATATCCGAAACATTTCGATCCCGCCCAATGCAGTCATTTGGCGGACCTTACTGGGAGCTTGCACAATCCATGGGCATCTAGAATTGGGTGAGGTTGCAAGAGCTGAAGTCCTACGCTTGGAACCGAAGCATAGCGGGGACTATGTCCTTCTCTCGAACCTTTATGCATCGGAGCGACGTTGGCTGGATGTGCAAAACGTAAGGAGGACGATGCTTATGAAAGGAGTGAGGAAAACTCCCGGGTATAGCCTCGTTGAGTTGAAAAACCGTGTTTATGAGTTTATCATGGGTGATAGATCTCATCCCCAAAGTGAGGAGACATACGCAATGCTGGGGAAGATCACAGAGTTGTTGAAAATCGAAGGCTACGTTCCTCGCACGGTTAATGTTCTTGCTGATATAGAAGAGGAAGAAAAGGAGACGGCTCTGTCTCATCACACGGAGAAAGTTGCAATTGCTTTTATGTTGGTTAACACCCCACAAAGAACTCCAATTAGAATCATGAAGAATTTGAGAGTCTGTGCAGATTGTCATCTGGCGATCAAACTCATATCCAAGGTTTTCGAACGTGAGATCATCGTAAGGGATCGTAGTAGGTTTCATCATTTTAAAGACAGTTCGTGCTCTTGTAGAGATTATTGGTAATCTTAATAGTTTCCTTGACATATACCCTCATTGATGAATGTCTGCATTTTTTTCTTTCAAGGTGAAAGATGATTCTACATTCATATGATTGAACATAGAATAGAAGGCTGAGTTAGAGGTTTATAATCTGTGTTTTGGCTAATTTTAATAATCCTTATGACACTATATATAATGGTGAGGGTGTTTGGTGGCTGGATCCAGAACCAGAAACTTTCCACAAACAATGCTGTTGAGAACATTTTAAGATGACATGATAGATATCTATTTATTTACTTATTTTTGTGTATTCTCTTTATTTTTCGAACTTCTGTATCATTAAATCAAATTATATATATACTTCTATATCCAGGGACATTCCCGTCCGCCCCAAGGTCTAGATCCGGATACAACAAAGGTTTTTGGTATTAGGACCTCTAAGTCAATATGACTAATTATCAAAAGACTTTAAGCTCTTGTTAATCGGAATCTCCTTTTGTAGTAATAAATCAAATTATACTATTAAAGCTTGTCTTATGTTGAGATGTGTTCCGTTACCTCACAAAACATCAAAGACATTCCTCATGTCACAATAAACAATATGGTTTATAATAAAATTTTTAAATGGTGGAAGTTTGAAATTATAGTTTAAAAATGTGTGCTTCTAACTGGAGCAACAAATTAATAGGAATTTGCAAAAGCAGCCATCACTTCTCAATTTTGAGCACACTATAGAGACCGAATTCACACGTAATAGAACAGAACAGAAGTCCAATATATCCTTAATAAACAATGAGCCCAAACAATAATACATCTTATATACCTTTTTTTTTTAAACAGACCTTATATTACCAATTATATGCATTATATATATACTTTGTATGTCAAGCTTTGATATACTTTTAACAAGTTCTTATATACCAATATTGTCTTCGAGATACATGATATTGGAGTCGAAGTACCTTATCTATACCTGATTTGGTATAACTAATTATGAGTTTTGATATACCACTTATATACATGATATACGTGATATTAAAAAGTATATATTACTTATATTTATTATTACTATTATTTTATTCTTTTTGTGTTCAGTTTCTCTTGTTGTTGATCTGTATTGTGTTATTTACATTTTTATACAAAATTCTTGTATTTTATAACTTGAATGTCTGTCTTGTATACTTTATATAAATGTTGTTATATGGTATACCATTGATATAACGTTTGTTTGTATTGTTGAAGAAATAAATAATATCAATATACTTAGAGTACTGATATACCAATGATATATACGATATGAATGTTGATATACCATTTATGTATTTAAAAATCTAAAAAGGATCAAATTTTATCATATTTTCTAAATCTAAAAGTTGTCGTTATATTTGTAAATATGACAAATATTTTAACTAGCGCAACTTTCAAATTGTTGTGACGTCTAAAATGAATTTAATTTAAACAAATTTGTTTTGAATATTAGTTGGAAATGAAAATAAAATAAATACTTTATTAATATTAAAATTAAAGAGTTTCTATGCCCACTATCTTGCTTGTCGGGCTTTCAAATTAGAGGAAAGTATACGTTGGGTTTTTTGTTTCCCTAATTCGCTAGCCGGGGAATACTACTCCTTAATAAAAGTCTCTTATTTTCTAAAAAAAAAAATTATTAAAATTAAAGAGTTTGATGGTAACAATTTTGATATTTCATAATTCACGGGTGAATTTTTGCAAAATTTCCAAAAAATTTAATCCGGGAGCTCCTAAACTTCTCGCGCAAGATTTCTGCGTCCGTGGCAACGTCGTCCACGTGGCAAGTCACGAGCGGCCAGTGATATAAAATATTAATAAGATTATAAGAGAGAGGAAATTATAAAAGTTCTCATAACCCGCGAAACAGTCTGAAGAAAAAAGTAAAAAAATTTAAAAAAACAGGCGCGCGTGGGCTTGGCGTAAAAATTCAAAGACCATATATATAGAAGATCCAGTATCGCGCCACTGTCGAGCCTTCTTCTTCTTCTTCTTCTTCATCTTCTTCGTTTTCGTCCATAGCCGCCATTTCCTCTGCTCCTCAGCTCACTCCCTCTGGGCATCATCTTGCTAAGGTATCTTATTATTTATCGTTTCTCTCGATGGCGGATCTCAGCCACCTGGAGAAGATGGGAAGGGAGCTCAAATGCCCAATTTGGTAACCCTCCTCTCAATTTCTTCAATGTTTTAATTTTCTGTATCTCTCTACTCTTTTCTATTCGTGTTTGATTTTTAACAAAAATTGTAATGGAATGCGGAAGAGAAGTATGTCGAATCGTTTAATTTAACACCTTAAGATGGCGCTTATGCTCACATGGATTTGTTTGTTATTGATGTATGTTCATCTGATTTATGTGCATTCATCTTTTTTCGCTACTTATATCGTGAATTTTGCTGGAAATTCTCTTTAGTTTGAGTCTTTTGAACTCTGCCGCTTCACTGGGATGCAACCACGTATTCTGCTAGTAAGCCTCCCAACACAATCGATTTCCGTTCCTGTTTAATTGGTTTGTGAAGGCGGTAGCCGAAGGAATCCTATGGTTTAATAAACTCTTATTTGTTGTCAATTTCAGTGCATGTATAGAGAAATCTATGAAATCGGATTCAAACTGCCCAGTTTGTAAGGTGCCTTATCGGCGAAGAGGTATGATTTTCTCTACATTTGGATGTCTCAAACTGCCAATTAGTAGAGACCTTTAGAACAAGCGGTCAGAATTTTTACATTTTTTTTTTCATTCGACTATACTGCAACTCTTCTCATTCTGTCTTCCAATATCTATATTTCCACACACATGCATATATATTAAAGAAGTATCGTTGTTTCCCATATTCAGACTTTCTTATTCATTAGGTAATAATAAAATGGCATGATAAACAAGTATACTTCTAAGAGGGAGAATTCGCGTGTTATTCATCAAAAGTATGGTCGCCGTCTAATTATGCGATGTCTAGGTCTACTAATGTTATTCTTGGCGTCAACAATCTTGTCTGCAGAAGTTCGCCCTGCTCCGCACATGGATAATTTGGTGAGCATTTACAAAAACATGGAAGTCGCTTCGGGAGTTAATATATTTGTTACTCAGAATTTGTCTTCTACTAAATTATCTGGTAAGACCATAGTCTATGAACATGGAAAAAACAATTTCATTTTGTTACTGTAGCTCTATGACTCGTAATGCAACTTATGCAATGAGATCAAGAGAAGACGTTTTCATTTCTTCTCTTCCTAGTACAGTGAAGAGAAGATATCAAGATTGTGTTAGGTTCTTTAATTTATCTTCCTTCAATCGGATTATGACAAATATTTTGAAACCTTTATTTTAAGAAAAAAACCACTATTTTGCCGTCCAAAGTTTATACATGTTGGTTTTTTACCTTTCCATAAGTTCTAGCCATTAACTAGATGGATTTAGGAATTAAAAAAAAAAAAAAAACCTAGATCGATTTAGGATGTGGTGGAGTCAGAGTGAGGTCTAGCTCTGTCTTTAAATTAAAATTTGGCAGAATTTCTAAACACGCTCTTTTTCTTTGCTACTCCTCACAGAAGATGGGGACAAACTAGACGAAGGTGGTTGCAACGGTTCAAAACGGCTTAATGAGGAGAAAGGTGAGATCACAGCTTATAAACGAAGAACTTTGAAAAAAGGTTCACAAAAATTACAAAAATCCAAGCGGAAGATTTCTGATTCTTCCCCTGTGAAACCTTCATTTCCAAGAAAGAAGAGGGTTCAGGTGCCGCAATGTCCCCTTTCAGAAACACCAACCCGACCTACAAAGTTAGTAAGTAGTCTTAATGTGGTGAATGATGAAGAACCAAGAAAAAATGCAATTGATTTGGAGGATAAAGGTCAGCCAGTTCTTTCACCTTTCTTTTGGTTGAGAGAAGGAGATGACGAAGATGAAAAGTCAAATCAGCATTCTGATGTGGATCAACCTACTGACTCAATGACAACGAATGGTCTTTCCTTCAGTGATATCAAGGATTCACTGGATGAAAGCCCTTCAAAGCCCACAGTGGTGAGTTTACTGGAAACATCTTGTGTATTTTATCGTTGTGGGTGATTAGTAAGCTAGTACAAAACAAAGTATGCAAACAATCTTAAAACTTTCATGTAGTTGCAATGTCTGCTGCATTTAAAGTAATGTAACTCTTGTACAACTAATTTGAAAGCTTATTTCAGAAAAAGAAAAACCAGTATTAAAAATGCAGGACATCAAAACCACTATTAAGTCTTGATATAGGCTGCAGGATATACCTGTTCAACTTCTCATGTTCATGTCTTATGTGGGCCGGTGGCAGCCTACGAACTTGATGTTTATTTTATTAGAAAAGGAGAAAGAAACAAAGATAGTAAATAATTTCAAGTCTAATCTTGTTTATTAATATTGTTTTCCTGATGTAGGAGGAAGTGTGTGGCAAGACATCCTATGACTTGGATCTCTTCGATAGTGAAATGTTTGAATGGACCCAGAGAGCCTGTTCTCCCGAGCTTTGTTCAAGTCCCTTTAAACTGCAGGTATAAAAAGTTTCATTTTCTCATCTGAAGTCAGACATCTACCAGAATTCCCCCCAGACATTACGTTTAATTGATGCCATCAATATATGCAGGATGAAGATATTGCTGGAACTGAAATAAAATTGTTAGCTGCAGCACCTAATGAAGAAACTAGCAATCAAAATCCAAATGGAAGTTGTAATCAAAGTGGTGGTATCCTGGACGTGGTGGTATCTGATGTGCCGCCTCTGGAAAACAACGGTACTAAAAGTCAGCATGGGAGTACGAAACTTACCAAAAGAGGTAGGAAGAAGAACGAAACTGCACTGAAGAAGTGTGCTAAAAAATCTGTAGAATCAGCTGTTGGGAATCATTCCCATTTAGCTAAGGAGACCAAATGTTTGAGTCAAAAGGAGGAGCACGGGGTCAGCGATAGCTTTGGTAGTTTGAAAAGTGGTAACAAAAGCAAGAAAAAAATGAACTTTGGTATTGATGCAAATAAGGGGACTCTTCAAAATGTTCCTGCCGATCCCATTAATTTGGGAACTCCAAATGGTGATCTTGAGAATTTTGGAACCGAAATATCAGCTTTTCCAGAAGTAGAAAAGGTTAGGCAATTCACGGGAAAGAGTCGAAAGAGTGGTAGAGCCAATAAGAAAGCGCACTTTGGTAGTGATGTAAATAAGGCAAGTCCTGAAAATGTTCTTGCCGATCCAATTAGTTTAGGAACTCCAAATGGTGGACGTGAGAATTTTGGAACCGAGGCATCAACTTTTCCAGAAGTTGAGAAGGTTAGTCAATCCCAGGGAAAGAGTCGCAAGAATGGCAAAGCCAGCAAGAAAGTGCACTTTGGTATTGAAGCAAATAAGGCGGTTGTTGAAAATGTTCCTGCCGATCCCATTAGTTTAGGAACTCCAAATAATGGTCTCGAGAAATTTGGAACCGAGATATCAGCTTTTACAGATGTGGAAAAGATTAATCAATTCCCTGAAAAGAGTCCCAAGAATGGTGGAGCCTGCAGAGCCCAGCGGGTGGTCGACTGCTGCAGGAAGTCTAAGAAACAAAAGCTGGATTCAGTGGACGACAAACTGCTTGAGAAACCATCTCTCAATCAGAATCAGCCCGTTGATAGTGCTATTCCTTGTTTACCCACTGCAGTTGCTACATCTACTGGTAATAAAAGGGCACATGAGAAACAAGAGAAAAGTTCCACTGTTTGCTTAAATAGTAGTGATTATGATAACATCATTCAAGAGAAGCAGGTCGATGCTCAGGCAAATTGCGGTCAGCTCTCTGAAAATCTCCAATACAGTACCGATGAAAAAAACCTGGATTCTACTGCCAAAAGAGTTTGTTCGCAAAAGCATGACAGATTGGACAATAAATTTCATTGTGCTTTCTGTCTCTCATCAAAAGAGTCAGAGGTAGATCAACCACGCCTATTCATTTACTTTCATCTGTTTCTAATTGTTGCAATTTCACCTGTCTATTTCCCGAATTGTTTCTGCATTAGATTGCTTTAAACACCACTTTTTCATGAACCTCTGAAATAGGTTTCTGGAAGAATGGTCCACTACTTCAATGGGAAGCCGATTGAGACAGATGATACTAAAAACTCAAAGGTCATACATGCACACTGGAATTGTGTTGAATGGTAAAAGAACCCTTCACACTCTGCAACCCATATTACAAATTTCTGTGTTTACTTACATAGAAACTGCAGTTGAATGAATAATAATACAATTTTTAAATTTCAAAAGTATACTGAAAATTCTTTACACACCAAGGAAATGTTGAGCATGTTAACCTGAGAAAAATGCACCAGATTTTCTTGCGGTTAATTTACAGGTCGCTTTATGTAAGGGGGTTCTTAAACTACTTCACATGTTATACAAATGGGGCCATGGCATGGATGGGCTAGAAAATCATTGCCATGTTGCTTTATTGTATGGGTGCAGAACATCTAAATCGTCATTTTGAATGTGCAGGGCACCCAATGTTTACTTTGATGGCGACATTGCGATTAACCTTGAAGCTGAGCTCAGTAGAAGTCGGAGAATTAAATGTAATTGCTGTGGAAATAAGGGGGCTGCTCTTGGGTGTTATGAGAAGAGTTGTCGGAAGAGCTTTCATGTTTCTTGTGCAAAGTTGATGCCTCAATGTCAATGGGACACTGTAAGTGCTACGTGGCTGAGTTCTTAGAACAGAAACTCTTGCAGACATCTTTCCTTTATATCCATCATCTGATGTTCTGTTCGCTTGAACAGGAAAATTTTGTGATGTTATGCCCTCTTCATCCGGATTCTAAACTGCCAAGCCAAGGTTCGGGACATCAAGAAAGGAAAAGCAGCTGCACTCCAAAGCGGTATGTCAATATTTGCTGATTTGGGAAATTACTCTTGGCCGGTGTGCATTTGAATTACTACAGTCTTCTACATGCTTCAGTTTGTTGCCTTCTCATTTGCAGACAGTCGAACACTAAATGTATAGCTGTTGCGCGTGAGATCAGCAATAATGGAAGGTTTATGTTTCGTGAATCATCTAAAAAGTTGGTTATATGCTGTTCAGCTCTCACCATGGCAGAGAGGGTAACAATTTTATTTTTTGTATAGTTCATGTGGTGCTTTTTTCTTCCCAACCTGAATTTCAGTCTCCTGATGGTTGGAATTGCAGGAAGCTGTTGCGGAATTTCAGAGATTATCTGGAGTTACAGTGTTACAAAAATGGGATGATTGCGTTACACATATTATTGCATCAACAGATGAAAACGGGGCATGTAAAAGAACCCTCAAAATTTTGATGGGTATTTTGAAGGGAAAATGGGTATTGGGTATTGAATGTATGTACTCTATCTATCCACGATATTTTAGGTTTTAGTTTTACTTTTTCATGATATTAACAATAATTTGTAATAACATATGCTGACACGAATTGTACATGTGATACATTCTTGCTCGTTGTTGATATGCAGGGATTAAGGCTTGTGCACAAGCCATGGAACATATAGAGGAAGAGCGCTTTGAGATTACTCTCGACGTCCATGGAATCAGAGATGGCCCTCAACTTGGAAGATTGAGAGTCCTGAACAATGTTAGTCCTTTTGCCTGCGCGTAATGATATCATATATTTATTTATAGTTATGCAGTGAATCGCATTTGTGTGCTGAGTTTATTTAGTGGCTAAGTAATATGAATCATATGACAATTGTTTCTAATTACTTATATTCTCTTCATGAAGCTTGCAATCCTATCTTTAGAACTTTACTCCGGGTTTAAATTTTGTCTCTTATTCTATTTCCTATGCCTTGTCTTCACACATTTCTTGTTGTGTGAATCGCATTCTGTATGCTGGTTTGTTTGTTTTTTTTTTTTTTTCAAGCATGCTGGTGTATATGAAATGTTAGCAACAAAGCAAAATTTCAGAACTGTGACCAGTTTTTGTTTGAAGTATCAAATAAATATTGACATAGGCGATTCCAGAATTGTGCACGGTTAACAGTTGTGTTCTATTTGCAGGAACCAAAACTTTTTTCTGGTTACAAGTTCTTCTTTACAGCGGATTTCGTACCTTCATACAAAGGATATCTCCAGCAACTTGTGACTGCAGCTGGAGGAACTATTCTCCTTAGAAAACCAGTTTCAAGCAACCAAAACATCCCTTGTTCTTCACCCAACTCCCAAGTTTTCATCGTTTACAGTCTTGAGCTTCCTGATCAATCAAATCCGAGCGAAAAGACCAACATTATCAGTTGCAGGCATTCCGATGCCGAGTTGCTTGCCAAGTCAGCTGCAGCCAAAGTTGCAACCAATTTGTGGCTTTTGAACTCAATTGCAGGCAGTAAATTAGCAAGTCTTGTGGAGTAACATATCTAGCATGTAAGTACACATTTCCTGCTCAGTTCATTTCACTTATGTTTCAGCAACACTCTAGGACTATACCAAAGAAAATCACCTGGTAATAAGCACTTCAGGGAATACCTTATGATATCATAAACCTTGTGGCAATAGTGTCATACAGATCTTGTATCTATTGTTTTATAAATGTATTTAGTGTTCTTTGCTTCTCTATTCCTTCTTATTCTTGTAGATTTATAACTCATATTTGCTATTTGATGGTTTTTCCCGCTTGGTTTAGTTCTTATTCTATTTTAGGATAAGATTATTGTTTAGCAAATCTTATATATTTGAACTAAATGATGAGGTAAAGAGAGTGTTTCTTTTTTTTGCCCTTCCCCTGGTGATTTAGTTTGGCAGGTGGATGTAGCAAATACTTTTTTGGATTTTTTAAATAAAATTTCTTTTGATGTATTTTCCATAAATAACAAGTTCAAAATTGATTTAAAGTTATCTAAAAGTGGTCTTTTGATATACAATTGATCATAAGTTTTGAATTAGCTTGAAACAAATTTTATGCCTCATATTTACCGATTTGAGCATAGATAAGATAGTAGACAAGATATTTATTATCATCTCAAATATTAAATCGTTACATAACAAAAATTAAATGTTTAATTTGATTTGATTTTTCAAATTGAGATTAAATTGTTATAAATTTTAAATTATATAGACTAAATTATTACATAGTAAAATTCAAGGATTAAATTATTACTAATTTTAAAATATAAGAATTAGGTGGTTATTTCAATGAATTTTTAACTTAAATACCAATTATAAAGTTGTGAAAAAAAGCACCTCTTGTCATTGAGATTTAGAGTAATTAGTCTTTGATGTTTCAAAATATGTACTTTTGTTCAAAATTGGCCACTACTTAAGAAATTAGTAATTTCTTTATGTTTCTCGATATTGATTTTTTAGACTAGGTGGTTGTCTTATTAGATTAGTCGAGGTATGTATAAGCTGGTCTAAATATTTATGGATATTAAAAAAAAACATTTTAGAACTTTATACACAAAAAATTCGTACATAAAGTTGAAAATACATATATTAACTAATGGAATTAGATTAAGGTGGCATTTGTTATAATTTATTTGTTCTTTAAAAAATATCGATAACCAATGTGGATATTCCAGAGATTCTATATTATTTAATACGAGTCCGATTATGGATCTCAACGGTCCGAATCTTCGGCCCGAAGACCCGAAAAAAAAAATCCCCAATGCCAAACGGTAGCCGCGACCGCGAGGAGCCTTCCCCGAGTTCACGAGTACAAACGACGACAGCCAAACCCTAGTAAATTCAATTGTCATGGATATGATCCCCGTCTCCATCTCAAAATTCCTCTGAATTTTCCCGAGAAAAAACACGGACACGGTGTTCTCTTAATTGTTTCTTCTCCCATGGAGTCGAACCCCATCTCCGGAGACGAAGCGAGGAACTGGCTTGAACTGCCTGCAGACATCACGTCCATGATTCTTCTCAAGCTAGGCGCCATTGAAATCCTCTCGAGCGCGCAGAGCGTCTGCTCTTTGTGGCGTAAGATCTGTAAGGACCCTCTCATGTGGCGTGTCGTCGATATGCACAACATGGGTGAGTGGGACATGGACTACGATTTGGAGCAGATGTGCATTCAGGCTGTTGACCGTAGTTGTGGCGAACTGATCGACATCAACATTCAGTACTTTGGCACCAATGAGTTGCTCCAATATATCACTCAGAGGTATGTTTTTGTTCTTGTTCTTGTTCCACTCGCTTATTTTTATCTGCTCATCTATTTTATTGGAATTGTTTTTCGCCATCGAGCCTTCTTAGTGTTCTATTCACCGGTAAATTCTCGGTTCGTACTATGAAACCGCGTACATACTCTCGAGATACAATCCCTTCATACAAGCATAGATACGGTAGCTTCATTATTTCTTTAAGTTGATTCTGTTATAACTATTGAGCAATCAACCTGAAACCTTGTGCAGTTGCTGTGATAGTAAAGACAAAACGAAAATTCTACATTAATTGAATCTCTCTCGATATTCTCGCCATTGCATCTTGTATTTGCGGTTTAAATCTTATTTTGCAATTGGACTTTTCTACTTATTTTGTTTAGTCTTTATAATTTCAAATATTTTTGGTCTATCTTTGCATAAAAACGTGTTTTTGTTCTTTTGCTGTTATATTTCTGTAATGCATGTAAATGTAAATCAGAGATGTCCTATTTCCACTCTCAATTTCAGATCAAATACATGCGACTTAACATGAGTCTACGGAATGGCACTTGAGATTCAGGTTAAAAGTTTTTTTTTTCCAAGCCTTTCTAAGGCCTCATAAACTGTTGTTCCACTCATGTGGGTGGCAGGTTTGATGTGAAGCTAAGAATCAGTTCTCTCGGATATAAGAGAGGGAACCTAAATGCCAGTCATTACTGCAAATTTCCTTTGAAAATGCTATTTCCCTAATCAGAATTGTCTAATATTTTATTAAAATACTTCTGCACTTGACACCGATAATTTGAGGCATCCCAATGGAGCATGTGCAATTCCATTAAAATTTTCTTCTCTTTGTCTTCTATTTAATAGAAAACAAATTTCCCAGAATGGAGAGCAGCCTCTCGTAAGTCATGGGGTACTGAAGATTCTTTGGGACCCTTTTCTATGGATAAATTTTCTCTGATGGTCTATGTATTTATGTTTTGCATGTGAATATAATTTTCCCTGTGCGCATTTTATTTTTCGTGAATCATGAATTCATATTTCCTTGATTTTGACGTTTCCATATGTTAACTTGTTGCAGTTCAAATCAACTTAGAAGACTCCGGATTGTACGTTGTCATAGCATCACGGATACAGGATTGTCTGAAGCAGTTTCGAAACTTCCATTGTTGGAACATCTTGAAATATCTCTCTGTTCGTTTACAGAGAAAACTTTGGAAACCGTTGGACGGTGTTGCCGTCTTCTGAAATCATTAAAACTTGACTGTCAGGATTGCAGAAGAGGAATGATTGATTGTGATAGGGATGCCATTGCCATTGCTGAAAATATGCCTAATTTACGTTACCTTCAGATATTTGGAAGCAGTCTAACAGACAGGGGCTTGCAAGCCATTCTTGACGGTTGTCCTGATTTAGAATCCCTTGATTTGCGTCAGTGTTTCAATTTAGATTTGGTTGGACAATTGGGGGTAGAATGTGCTGAAAGGATTAAACATTTGCGCTTGCCTCATGATCCCACGGATGACTATGAATTTATTGTCGAAACTGATGGTTTTGGTGATGATGATTCTCTTGATGAAGATTATCCTTCCGGTTTCTCTGACATTGATTTCTTGACTGAAGATGATGATTACTATGAATGGTCAGGAGGCAGCAACTTCTCGGACTATGCGGATTTTTACTTTGATTGACCAGAAGCATAGTGAGAAAACCCTGGCCCTGTCTTTTCTTGCGGCCCCTCGGCCATTGTAGCAGGTGCTTAAGCAAATCAAGGTGCCTTTCTTTCAACTGCTGAACTGCATGAGAAGTTCTCTTCTGTTCGAGTAAGTAACTGCCATTTTGTTCTAAAGTATCTGCTTGTTATCTTCATTCTGTCACGTTTATATATGAGATAGTTCTAGGATTTCTAAGAAACTTATCGAAATTTAACTAACCAAGTGATGTGATGTAGTGAGATACTAGTTCATGTATCAAATATTCAAAATGTTTCTTCATACTTGAACTAGTCGACTTGTGCTACTTGGTTTGTCAAATTTTGGTATGTCTTGGAGTATTATAGTGTTATTTTCTATATTTGTCTCAGAATGACCTGAAGTTGCTTTAAAAAAAAAAGAAAAGAAAAGAAAGGAGAAAAAAATAGGCCTTTTTTTTTTTTTTTTTAAGAAGTGTATTTGGATATCATATACTTGCTCGTTTAATGGATATGGATGTTACGGATGAGGCTCGAGTTGGAGTTATATTTATTTATTAGTATGCAATATTATGTTTTTTTTTCTTTTAAGCTTGACATAGGTTGGGGATTCGAACCTCCTATGTTGTAGTCGATATTATATGTTTAATTAGTTGAGATATGTTTAGATTGACACACAATTATGCATTTAGTTTCAAGCTTATGCAGAGATTCCATTAATTATGTCATTTTTCTCATTTGTTATGTTGATAGTTATTTGCAATGCCGAAATGATATTTATCATTATTCCTTCTTGTCCATAATTCATAAGTATGGAGCTGGGACTGTGACAGGCATCGGGACGGGGAGGGCCATGTCCATATAATCTATTAGAATTTGTCAACAAGTATATCATTGATTCAAATCAAATATTTAGCCTTTAGGGTTTTTTTTTAAAAAAAAAATTTACAGATGGGTTGCACTGTAAAACTTAATAAAGCAAAAAATAAAATAAGAGAACAATTAATTTAAATTTGACTCGAGTATTCAATTAAGCACCAAGTAAAATCCTCACTTGTTTTGTTTATCTCAAAACTCTCAAAATTTTGGAATATTCTGTTTAGCAAATGAATAAATTTACTACAAATTCTCCCTTTCTAAATTTTGCTATTGTTGCACTAAAGTGTTGCTTAGAGAATGCTTAGCAAAAAAAGAAAATGTTATATTTTTAATTTTAAGAAGTAAAAATGGGACAATAGCCACTGATGTTAATTGGGCCAAATGGGTTTGGTGTGAATGGGAACTTTCAAAGCTTCGAGGGCCCATTTGGCCCAATCAACACAGTGGGCTTGAGAATCCAGAAGCCATGCCCGGCCCACAGACACCAATCCAATCCAAACCTTATCCGTTGAGAGAATCCAATAAAAGGAAGCCACGTAAGCAGGCAGGATCTAAAACTGTATCCAAATCCACCAATCTGAGGCCACAAATTCCAGCATCTCTCGTCTGCCTCTTGAATCCATATATTGTATAATCTCAGTGGAAGAAGAAAAAACATAAAAAAAAAGGGTCTGCAAATAATTGTGATCAAGCAGCAGCAACCAAAATGGCAACTACCATGATGACTTCCATCCCCCAGTTTAGTGGGCTTAAGCCCACTGTTTCGGTGGCTCCGGTTCGCAGCCTGGTAAGTCTCCGTCGCCGTCGCCATCGCCGCCGCAGCCGTCGGCTTCTTATTCTCGGAGATCGGAGAAAACTGAAATGGTGTTGATTTTGCAGGTGGCGGTGCAACCACTGAGGCGGAGGGGCGGTGGCGCTCTCAGTGCCCGTTGTGGTGATTACATTGGCTCACCCACAAACTTGGTAATCCACTCTCAACTTATAATTTTTAGGTGCTAACTTTATTTTAATCTCTCAAAATTGAATATTTTGGTAAATTTTAGACAAGTTGGGAAAAGAGAAGAATTAAAAGGATTTGTTATTATAGTAAATGTAATTTAATGAGGAGATGGATGGATGCAGATAATGGTGATATCTACGAGCCTGATGCTGTTCGCGGGGAGGTTCGGATTGGCGCCGTCGGCGAACAGGAAATCGACGGCGGGGCTGAAGCTGGAGGTGAGGGACTCTGGGTTACAGACCGGTGACCCAGCGGGTTTCACCCTCGCTGATACTTTGGCCTGTGGCAGCGTCGGTCACATCATCGGCGTCGGCGTCGTTCTTGGCCTCAAGAGCATCGGTTCACTGTAAAAATTCCAAATTCCAAATTCCAAATTCCCAATTCCCACTTTTTTCTTTTTTCTTTTCTTTTTATTTTTAAAATATATTCCACAAACAAAGACCTGTTCTGTTGTATTCTCTTCCATCTAAATCCGTCTTTGCCACTTTGGGTCTATATTATTTTAGGCTTAATTATGCTTTTATCGTGTCTCTAAAGTTTTTAAAATCTTAACCGATTACTATTGTTTTGAAAATACAGTTATGTTAATTATGCTTTTATCCTTTATTAATTTCGTTAAAATGAAAATAAATATGTGATGTGACGGTGAGTCGTAAAAGCAAATCGAATGGTCTTTTGATAAACTATTGTTCTACTCTCAAGATCAAAGATTTGGAGAAGCAAAACTTTTGAGTGAGTAATCAAATCATAGATGATGGGCTAAATTTGAGACTCTCACGATCAATTAACAAAAACCAAGACACCGGAAAGAGACAAACAAATATAACAAAAGAAAAAAGAAAAAATTAACTCGGAGGATCACTAAATAAATTTCCTACTGTTGAAGATGAAAATTGTCTTCCTCAGTTGAACAATTTTTTATTATTATTGTTTTTTTTTCTCATAACTCCCACGACAATAGCATTTTGTATATGACATAAATTAAAATGTTGAAAATAAATAATTATATAACTCTCCCATATGGCTAAAGTAAGATTTATGGTTTAAGTATCATTTTGTTGTTTTAATTTTTAGGTTTGTTCCAAAACTCTCCAAATATATACGTTAATCTTTAGATTTTAAAAATAATATATTTTTGGTCTCTAAACTTTCAAAAAGTAATATATTTTAATCTATAAATTTTCAAAAAAATAATCATTTTAATCATTATTATTATTTTGCCATATAATATCTGCTTACTCAATATTTAGCCCACCTATGTGGCTTGAGCACACATCTACATCAACACATAAATTAAAATAAATATGACAGTTTAAAGTTCAAAATAGATATTTTAAAAATTCATGCTCAAAAAACAGTTATTATTTTTATCTCGATGTTGTAGGGCTATTTTTCACTATAAAAATAAATTGGCAAAATGATTATATATTTAGTTGTGATTGGCTTCGGAGAAAAATGGAAAAATAATTTCGTGACCTTTTTTTTTAGATAAATAATCTCACGATATTATCCCTTTGCAATAAATGAATGAACGTGATTTAAATTGGTTCTCGACAAGATGATTTAAATGAAAATTTTCTTTTCWTTTTTGAGTACGTGATTTAAATGAACTATATGAATGTTGATGATTAATTTATTTTCATAAAGTTGTCGGTTGAATGGGAAATTGACCTATTTATCCTTCATTATCGGGGGCTTTAAATTTTCGGCTTTGTGTTTAATAGAACTCTAGTCTAATTGAACATTTTTTAGATGCACAAATTTATTAGGTACAAACTTGAAAGTTGAAAAATATCAGAGATCAATTAGATATAAAATTGAAAGTTCAATGATATAATGACACAAAAAAATTTAGACTAAAAACAAAAAACTTGTTACATATAATACATTAGGGAGTTACGAGAAAACCATCAAAGATCCATATTTGAGAAGATAGTGAACAAACAACCATACAAAATTTAAAGTTCAAGATCTATTAGATACTTTTAAAATTCATAAAATCTATTAAGCACAAAGAGTCAGACACCTATTAAACACTTTTTAAATTTCAAAAACCTATTACACAAAATTGAAAGTTAGGCTAAACTTGTAGTTTAACCAATTTTTTCTCCTTCCCACAAGGATATTCACACATATAAATAACCAAAAAATTGCTCCGATGCGGCTTGCCTTTGTCTTGGTTCTACGGACTAGAGGCTACTGTCTAATGTCAATTTAAAATTTACAATAAGATAACAATAAATATCGATAATCTATCAACATAAGSTTAGTTCCACAGTTAAGACATTTCATTTATTCCTTAGAGGTGGGATGTTTAATCATCAATCTCTATGCACGTACGAAAAAACAAATGTAGATAATCCCAATTAAAAACATAATAAATAATAAATAAAATATCAATAATATGCATCCCCTCCATTTACAAATATATATGCATTATCTCTAGCCAAAGACTCGAGCTTATTTTTAACACATGTTGGAAGTTTAAAATGCATAGACTAGACTAAAATAAAAATGATGAAAAAAAAAAAACAAGTTGTGGATAAAAGTTAGATTTAATATAATTCATACTTCAGGTTCAGGCAAACTAATGCGAATCTTTCTTCAAAAGTAATAATAAATTAATAAATGCAAATCAAATATAATCAGGTAAGGTGCAGTCCACGTGCACTCGCGAATAAGATCGTCAAACTAAAACGAAAGTCAACAAAAAAGAATTAGTGACCATATAAATACGAGCACAGTAGAGATTCACGTGGTTCCGCGCCGCAGAGGAAAATCGCCGCTTTCTTCTTCCACTCCAAACATCGCGCTCCATTCGTCGTTTTACAATCTGCGCTGCTATAAAGAGAAGAACAAATTTCGAGCTCTCAAGCTTCTGAATTTCTGATCTCTCTCCGACAATGGAGATGTTCTACTATCTCGTTTTCGGGGCACTGAGTGCCATAGTTGCTGTTATCGAGCTGAGCAAAACCAACAGGGACAGAATCAACACCACCACCGCTTTCAATTCCTTCAAGAACAATTACCTTCTTGTTTACTCTCTCATGATGGGTACGTCTACCAGTTTCTTTTGCKCTTTAGATCTGAATCTTTCTCGTTTTTACTCTTTGGATCTCAGTCGACGTCGTCATTGTTCTTTTTGTTTGTTAATTCTCACCGTGTTTGTGTATCTGTGATTTGTCGTGGATCTGATCTAATTTCTTACGCTTTTTTGAGATTTTCATTTGGATGAATGGATCGTGTATGCCATTTTGTTGGAACCTGTTTTTTTTTTTTAATGTAATTGTTTTAGTAATGGGTTTGATATGGAGATAGATTGGTGGCCACTTCGTTGGTGTTTTTCTCATCTTGGAAGCGAAATGATTATCCAAATTCCAAACGATTACGTTTTTGCTCCTTTCTATTGCATAGCTGGTTTTCTGCAGCTTTAGGCAAAATGCTACTATTGTCTAGCAATTTAGATGTGGTTAAGATGGCTTGAGTAGCAGGATTGTATTTATTAGTATTATCAATGAAATAAACATCGAGTTTGTTGTCTCTTACTCCTAAATTATGTGGAAAGTGGGACGGTAGTTTGCGATAAGTCATTATATTGTAAAAAATTGTTCATAGCAACGGGCATTTGGATTTGACATTATTATGTCAAAAATATCACAAGATATCATGTTAATGAATCATTTGCTTGTTCGTTTAATTACATATCCATGTCCAACGAAACATCCCATTGCCATTGTATCCAGAAAGTCCTCGCCCTTACTGTTGGCAACAAAATAAACACTAAATTTTTTAAAGAACCCTTGCCAAATATTGCATACAGATGGATGGATAATGGAGCAAAGATATAGCGATGATTCCTGTGTCCTATCAACATATTCAATGATTTACATGTCTGAACTTATTTACTAGACACTACGGAGCTGCAAAAAATATATATATATAAATCTTTGCTGAAAGTCATAAAATGTGTACTATAAACATCGGGATTTCTATTTCCTGTTACAAGAACTACAGCTGGTTGATATGCTCGTACCTTTTTTTGTTATATGCTTTGTGTGCACATTCATTACTTGTACAATATCAGTACCATTTCTCTTTATTTCCTTTGTCCAGAGAATAGGTGTTATCTTGTTTCATAGATGTTCTTAGGAAAGACGAAAGTTAGTTCTTAGGAAGCCTTCTGCACACTGACTCTTTTTTTGTTTAAGACATCAACTCGTTTAGAAATATGACTAGTTAGTTTTGATTTCCTCTGTAAACGTGCTTGGTAAGAAGTTACTTCACCTAGAACTATATTATTAGCTTCTTTAGTTTCTCACAGTCTCACGGGTCATCTATCTTGATCATTATTTTACGTGGAGTTCAAATACCATAGTATAGAATGAAAATTATGTGCATGAAATCATTGAAATTTATTTTATTATGTTAGTATTAAAAAAAAAAACTATTCCTCATCATATTTTAGATCTACTTTTCTATAGATGATGCCGTCATGTCTGGATCTGGACTTCTAGGCCAGTAATGTTCTGATACGTATTTATTTTATGCTTCTCTGGCAATAGCTGGGGATTGGTTGCAGGGCCCTTATGTGTACTATCTTTACAGTCAGTATGGCTATGGAAAAGGGGAGATTGGACAGCTTTTTATTGCTGGTTTTGGCTCCTCTATGTTGTTTGGGACAATTGTCGGATCACTTGCTGACAAACAGTAATTATTCCCTTTTTGGGCTCTGTAACATCATCATGCTTTTTCAAAGGAAAAAGAACGTTAATATTGTTTCCATGCTTGTAAATTCAGGGGCCGAAAGAGAGCTTGTGTGACGTATTGTATAACTTATATACTRAGTTGCATCACAAAGCATTCTCCCCAATATAAAGTTTTGATGTTGGGCCGTATTTTGGGAGGTATTGCCACTTCTCTCCTCTTTTCAGCATTCGAGTCGTGGCTTGTTGCAGAACATAACAAGGTAACTCATTGCACTCTGCCTTTTCCCAGTTTATGTAAACTTTTAGCTGGATACCATATGTTTCATTGTACACAATTTTCTTTTTTCATTTTCTCTTTCCTGTAAATGGTTGGGATCAAGAGAGGAGGTCTGTACGCTGTAGCTATCATGATTTTCAACTGAATTTGATTGAGAACCTATAATGTATGTGGAACTTAGCAGTTATCAAGGTTGCAGACATGGATATAATTATTCAAACTTATAATGGTTTTTAGGTGACGCAATTGAAGTTTGTAGCCTACTTGGAAGTCAGTGCATGGGATACGATATATTTTTCCTGATAGTTTTTCTCTATGTCATGGCCTATACAATGGACATAAAATAACAATTTGCATAGTCACATTGAATTAGTGCGTATGCTTTTGCTTTTCTAGTGTTGTATTTTTACATACTTGGGTCATTCTCGACTCCAAAGTTTGTCCCCTCATCCTCTTGCACTGCAGGAAATCTTGAGAAACTTCTGCCAATTTTTTACCAGTTCATCTTCCCATTTCAACCATTTAACTTATTTAAAGACTTCCTTTCAATTTAGTTCCGAAACCAATCATTAGTTTTGTTTCCACACCTCTGCTTTTAATTTTTGGATACCAATTTATATATTGTGCGTTTCTTCATGTCAATTTGGACTTTCTTAATGATGGTGTTTCTCAAATTTTAATGACAGTTAATTGTTATTAGTATGCATCTTGAGGGTGTTCTGTTTATTCTCAACAGAGGGGCTTTGAGCAACAATGGCTATCAATAACATTCTCAAAGGCAATATTTCTTGGCAATGGCCTTGTTGCGATTTTATCTGGGCTTTTTGGGAACGTACTAGTTGACTCCTTGTCTCTTGGGCCAGTGGCACCTTTTGATGCTGCTGCTTGCTTTCTTGCCCTTGGTATGGCCATAATCTTATCATCATGGACAGAGAACTTTGGAGATCCATCTGAAAACAAAGACCTTTTCACCCAGTTCAGGGGTGCAGCCGTGGCTATTGCTTCTGGTAGAGTCCCGACTGTGTTTGTTTTTTTATTCGGGCAAATTATTATATTTCACTATCTGGACTTTTTGGTATCATACATGCATCTGGACTTCGAAAATTATCTCCTGTGCCAACTTCACTAAACCAATCATAATTAACAAAAAAGGGCCAATTGTCCTCCCATTCTTATTTTTACTTATCCTTGGAACTCAGTCAAAATGGACCCCTGGGATCTTAAAAGGTTATGAAAGATCGAGAGGGTTAGCTTACTTTTTATTGCCTTTTAGTTTATCTGCTCATAAGATTTGGATACTTCAAAGAAAATTTTGTTAGCCCATATTTCTTATAAAATTCATCCATGTTTATAGATGTTCTGATTGTTTGTTTTGGGCGACAGGTTCTATTTTCTGGTACATTCAATTTGTCTTACTCGTGGATCATATAGTTTCATTAAATGTTCTATTTGGATGAAGGGCTTTTTCCCCCATTGCCATCTTTATTTAGTTTGTCTTCTCTGTTAATCAGATGAGAAAATTGCCCTCCTTGGTGCTATTCAGTCCCTGTTTGAAGGTTCAATGTATACCTTTGTTTTCCTTTGGACTCCTGCTCTGAGCCCCAATAATGAGGATATTCCTCATGGCTTTATCTTTGCAACGTTCATGTTAGCTTCTATGTTAGGAAGCTCCTTAGCATCTAGATTACTGGCCCGCGCATCATTGAAAGTGGAGAACTATATGCAGATTGTTTTCATTGTCTCAGCTGCATCTCTTGTTCTCCCAATAGTTACAAGTGTAAGTGTCATCACTGTCTTACTCCATTATAATCTCAAGTATCTATTAAACTTCCTATTTATCGTTCGTTCTACTTTTTTGGATTCTGAACAGTTCTTGGTAGCAMCATCCGAAGTGAAAGGTGGGAGCATCTCTTTTTCAGGCTGCATCCAGTTGGTTGGGTTCTGTGCCTTCGAGGCTTGTGTGGGTATATTCTGGCCATCCATTATGAAAATGAGATCCCAGTACATTCCTGAAGAGGCGAGGAGCACCATAATGAATTTCTTCCGTATTCCTCTCAACATCTTTGTGTGCGTTGTGCTGTATAATGTACGTATATTCTTATACTTCTTTACATTTTCTTTATCTTTGAGACTGTTTAATGCCTTCAGGCTTTCTGTTGTGTTGTCACCTTAACTAAATGATGGCCCCACTGAGTTGTATTGTATGAAATCTTGTGCATTTGCCTGCACATTTTATGTGTTTTTTTCCCTCTTTAATAACTATTTATTGCTTGTCATTTTTCTTTGAAGGTTGATGCATTCCCAATCACTGTTATGTTCGGTATGTGCTCAATTTTCCTGTTTGTGGCCTCCATCCTGCAGCGGCGCCTCATGGTGATTGCAGACAAGCTAAGTAAGTCCACTCTACGCGCTGCGCTTTATCCTTTTATTGTATGAATTTGATTGGATTCAGAGACATTAACCGTTGGTCTCAAACTGCAAGTAGTTTCATAATGGGAAGTGGGGACGTGATCAATTGTATTTCCTATTCCAACTCCTTGAATCTTACATTTCATTGTAGATCTTCTGTTGTTTGTGTAATTCATTTGATTTGACGCTTAAACTCGGCATTGTTCACCCTATATCACAGAGATAGAAACCAGGAGTTCTTTCCGGGAAAAGGAWGCAGAGATGGAGCCATTGAATGCCTAATGTTCACAAGACATATCTGTGCAATCTGTGGTGTTCAGGAGTTGGAAACTAACTCATTCTTATACCGAAAAGCGGAAAAGTAGCTGTTTGATTTGGTATTTTTATATAGTAGTGAAGATTAAGAAATGTATAAAATGGAGATGTCATTCTCACTCAACTCATCAGAAGGAAGAACAGAAAATGGAGAGAGAAGCTCTGAAAATATATCACATGGCTGTTTTGTGCTTGAAGTTATCAGTTTCGGTAGAGCATTGGATGATATCCCCCACGGAATTTTCTTCAGAGTGGTGATATCCGCTTTTTGTAGTGTAATTGTTATTCTTTCCCAATCAAAGATCTATGGCTGGTGGTGCTCTCCCAGTGAAATCTAGGTGAAGATGCTCAAATTTGTTGCCATGGAAATTTTTATTAATTATTATTATGCCTTGGTGCATCATTTTATATATTGATTTAAAATTTGTAATTTATTTCTTGAAAGATGCTTTTAAATATATCTTAGGGTGATATGAATATTGGTAGCTCTAGCCTCTAGGCCATGGAGAGATGGCCATAATTGTTATGGGCCTTAAAGAAGCAGCCTTTAATAAACAAATATGGGCGAGTTAAAATTATAAGTTTGTTTGATGACTTTTAACGTCTCGTTTATTATATGTAAAATTAAAAATTCTGAAATTTACTAAGTAGTTTTTAAATTTTCTGGAACAGTTGGTCACAAACCTTTAAAGTTTAGAGATTCATTAGATATTTTTGAAGTTGAATTTCCTATTATACACAATAATAAGATTGGAATAGCATGAATGTAGTAGTTTTTAAGAGAGAAAAAAAGGTTAAAAAAGGAAATATATTGTTTATTATGATACGTTTAAGAGATTTTTTTTGAAATTTTCAAAAAAAAAAATGATGCTTATTGTCTTTACTGACTACCATTAAATTGTTTAGGAGTAAAAGGGAAACATACTTTTTCTTTTCCTTCAAAAGCTAAAAAGTACTAAAATAATAATTAAAAACAAAACAAAATAAGTAGCTATCAAAATATAATCAATAATGTCAAAATGTGTTGGAAGTGGTGAAGGAATGAGAATATTTAAGTAGGAACGAACATTTTTTTTTTATTGATATCAAGTTTTTAAGAGGTTTATGTCTAGACAATATCATAGGTGGCCTCTTTTTCTTATTGAAAATTGCAACATTGTTAAGGACACGACACGAATGATCCAATTAAAATTCATGCAATCTCTTAATAATAAATTCGACGTATCAAAATAAGATACCAAATGAGGCATTAGTTTACAAAAACAAGGTATTATTGCCAACAGAAGTTGGACCTTTTTCTTCTTTTCCAGTTTAATTAGTTCATCCATGTTGATGACTGATGTCGATTAATTTTAGCATTGAAAAAAGTTAGATTGCCAAAACTTGATTTTTGCAAACTATCTTGAGTTTTCTTCTCTCTCTTTTTTTCTTTTTGAAGTAAAATTATTTGGAAATTAAACTGCATGTGTTTTATTTGAATATATATATCATGTCTACGTATAGTTTTATTTATTTTAATTCGAAAGGATGTGTTTTAACTGTTGTGTTAAAATATAATTATTTTGCCAACGTAACAATAGCTCAATAGTAATTCGTAATTACTACTTTTCTTGGTCAGAGATCCAAATCCGTAAATAATAAATGAATTAAATGGTTTAATATTTTGGTTTGTCTGTGTTTACAACAAAAAATTAATAATCCGTCTTCTTTTTTTTAGGAAAATATCCTTCCAATTGGAGCTCGAGATGCTAGTGGCGAGCGACTGCGAGTGGCCGACAGAAAAGCACCATTTACCCAATTAGTTGGGACTATATATATAATAATAAAATATATATCAATATTCTGACCACTTAATAATAATAATAAGAAATAAATAAATAAGATTTGAGCGTATCATTTTTATAGGATATTAATCTGACCACTTAATGTGGTAATTGATTAGAAGTTTTTTAAAAAATTAAAGCAGCATTTTAAAAAATACTAGTGTGCTACCACGTGCGTTGCACCAAGTATTTTTAACTTAATTAATTTTATAAAAAAAATCACTAAGCATATATACATTGTTAATTTTCTATTAAATATTTGGCTCAGTATTTTGTCTGTCTTTAATTTCAAGTTTTCTATGAATTTTAAAGTTATCACTTAATTTCCATATCAAGACTCAATCTAACTAAATTCATAGCGTCTGCCGATTTCACCATGTTCCCTCTTTCAATATTAATATCTTATTATTGCAAGGTAAACGTAGCTAGCTTCAAAATCAAATTGTAACATCTGAAATCTATAATTCATAATATAAATTGACTCATGTATCATATTCCCTTGCACACACCATCGTAAATTGCTTTTGAGTTTATGGATACTGGAAAAATGAAGGAAATGAGAGAGAATAAAAATAGACCAAATAAAATAGGGTTCATAATCTGAGTAKAGCAAYGAGGAAKGACTCTTTTTCATAATAAGAAGCKAAAATAGTAACAAAAAAAWTYMAAWYCCMA
>NW_019104529.1:470272-490537 GCF_001995035.1 Momordica charantia
CTTTGCAACTTGATGAATATGCCACCAACATCTTGARATGTTTTTKAGATTGAATAATCTTTRAGAGATGTTTTGATAAAACTAAAAACAAAGTAGTGAAAAGTATTGTGGAAAAAATGGTGGAAGATACCTTTTTATAGTAGTAGAGAATAAAAAGTTACAAAAGCTTTTGAAATTCTTGAAACTCTCCAAATTCTAGTATGAATTACAATTAAAGAAAAAATGTAGGAAAACTTTTTGCATTCTAACTTTGTAAATCCTATACATTTATTAGTATTGATAATTAAATAAAAAAATTAATTTTATGTTGTAGGAAAAATTTTAGCATTCTAACCTTTTAAATTCTATAAATTTATTAGTATTAATAATTAATAATTAATTTAATATTTATAATAATGTATTTTAGTTGCATAGTTTGTAAACTAGTAAATTTAGTAAGGGACAAAAGTGTCCAAAAATGTTTTTCCTACGTTCTCCCTTTTTAATATAGTATAGATAAATGAGTCACTTCCTCCCCAATTAAATTTTTTTATAAAAATAAATTTTTTTATTAACACAATATTTTGTTCTCTCTGGATAATATCTAGGTATTTATCCATAAACATATTTCTTTATATTTATTGTTATTAACAAATTGACAGCTATATATATATATATATATATATATATATATATATATTTCTTTATATTTACTGTTATTAACAAATTGATTCTATTTAGGTATGTATTTATATTTATTCATGTGAATCTATTTACTCAATTTCTATTCTTTTCAATAGTGATGCGCACCAAATGTCATTATCTATTATTCACTTTAAGAGAATCAAATTAGGAGAATGTGACCACCACGTTCCTTGGTTTTCTTTTTATTTTTTTTATTTTTTATTATTATTATTTTTTTAGTAGTGCCACTTTGATTGGTTAATAAATTAATAATGATCCGTAATCCGTATAACCAACAAAAATGGAAAAAACCACACAAATTATGACGTTTAGACCACGTCACTCAAATGTCTTATTTATTATTATTATTATAATTTTTTTTTTATGGACAACCGTCAAATGTCTTATTGGTGAATGAACAAATGTTAAAGTTGCTCAACAAATTTACAATAACTAAAACAAGTTAGGTAAATTTTTATCCTAAAATTTCAATCTAAATGGATTTTGCAATATTCATAGTGATGCAATTTTTATCTTCTAATAAATTTTCATTTGAAATTTTTTCAAAAAAACATCCTCATTTGTGTCAAATAAATTATAAAATAACTATTTTGTATATGAAATTGATAGGATTTGGTAAGTTTTAACAAAGTTGTTTAAAGATCAACTTTGCCCTTATTGATCAAATTGAATTTTGTGTAAAGTTTGATTTTTTATTAAATTGGGGAGTCGATGTTTTTTATATTATAAGTGAATTAGTGAAAATTGATTAGACAGTAAAAATAATACTTATCTAGGTTTATGGTTTAGTTTAATGAAATTAGAAGTTTGAGGTGAAAATTCGTACAAATTACCAAGTTTATAGGTACGATATGACTTTTTTCCCTGACTTAAAAGTTTTATCATATTAACTAAAGATTGATTTGAAGTGAGAATTGCAAATCTAACATCAAAATATAATTTTAATCTTTGTATTTTAGACTTATAATATTTTAGTATGTTCAAATATTCAAATGTAGTAATTATAATTTCAGTAAATGATAAAAATAGTTGTAAATTTGAATATAACTTAATAGATAAAACAATTATTACCGTCATAATTTTTTTTATCTTTGTTCATCAAATATGTTGAATGAAAAAAATCTTAAAAATAGTACTCCTCCGTTCTCTTATTTCTTTATTATTATTCTTTTTAGTACAACTTGAAAATTGTGCACATCATTAGTTTAAAGTTGTTTTCACATCACTTGGCAAAATAACGACAACCTCCATTAAAAAGAGCACATGTTCAATGTCCACACGTGTTTTCAAAATTCATAGGAGAATACATATAAAGAATAAATATCTTTAACAAAAGTTTATTTTATTTTTTTATATTAGTGGATATTTAGCTTAAAAAATAAACAAAGATTTAGATTTTAGAATGTTGTTAAGATTAAGAATAATGGTATCCAACGATATTTCAAAAGTATATCTACAATAGTATGATATTGTTCGTTTTAGACGTAACTTTAGTTTTATTTTCACTCAATAAACCTCATAGACAATATTGTGAGAATATTATATGTTGTTGATGCTGGGATTTTGGCTTTTTTGGTTCTTGTCAAATACGCACCAAACTTGATGATCATGTGATCAGATACCTGCAAAACCGAGCAGCTTAAGTCAGCGTTGGGGAATTACTCATTAAAGTAATTAGGGTTTTCTTTGTTTACCTCAGGTTAAGCCCGTGGTTCCATTTATAGAAGTCTTGTCTGTTGGAATCTTCTCGTTTAGTCCATCTATTCGTTGTCACTGGATCACAGGGATTGGTGGACCGAGGCACCTCTCCCAATGGGAGAGGAGAGAAAGTGGGCTCGACCTACGGGCCGAGCCCCGATCGGCGTCGAGCGAGGGTCAGGACCAAGCCCCAACTCGCTCGGTCTGTCGTTGGGTTTGAGCCTCTCTGATCTGTAGAGACTCATTTCCTTAGTCGGATCCAATCTCATAACATGTGTCATCCACGAGTTCACCTTTTCCTCTTCCGAAACAAAGATATCTATTCTACTGTAGGAAAGACTGACCGACTACATTTTCCAACAAAACCATGATTTAATAGATAATTTCTTTTAATTTTGTCCTTATAAATCTTTAAATTTTGGAGATCATATCTGAAAAATGTTAGATCCTAAAATCTTGCACTTTCTATTAATTTTGTTCGTTCCGCCCCTGCCCCTGCGTGTAAAATGGTATTTTCAGTCCGGTTAAAGATATTCCCAATCTCAAATTCGAACAAAAAAACAAAACAAAAGAACCAACAAGATCGAGACAAACAAAAGGGTGTAATATGAGCTGTAATTTTATTTTATGTTATTTTGCAAAAATCAAATATATTACAAAAGAAAAATATCAACCTCACCGCTTTGAGATCAAGAACAATAAAGCTACAACACTAATACAATGCAAACTATAGTAGATAAACAGTAAAGGGAAATATTACATCCCTCATAAATAGATACAATCAGCGGCGGATCCAAAATTTTATATCAGGAGATACAAATGCATATAGATATAATAAAAAAATACAAATTAAGTATAAACTTTGTCATATATATGAATTTGCATATTAATCTGAGCATAGTTCAATTGGTTAAGTCACTTGTTTTCCATCAAAACTTCGTGAGTTCGAATCTATTGCCTTCACATGGTGTTGTACTAAATGGATGGATTGATAGAAATTAAATAGAAATATAAAAATTATGACATTTATCTAAGTTACACGGACATAAAAGTTAAAGTTGTTTATTTAAAAATAAAAAAAAACATACGGTTCTCGGCATCAAAAACATACATTTTGGGAAAATGCAATAAAAAACAAAGAAGGTTGAATCACAGGCTTGATCCCGGGACATGTAGGTGGGGGAAGAAACAAACTTTTTGGTAAAATATAATTAAAAATCCAAAATTGTTTAAGCTAGGATAGGATTCAATCTCAAAACCGGGAGGTGAGGTGGAGGCATGGTGCTTGTGTACTGAGAAAGCCAGCGAAGCAAAAATAATTATGTTGGACAATACCTATATTATATACTATTTAATCTAAATTCGGGACACGTGTCCTTGATCCCTTCTTGCATCATTGGATACAATATAACAACTCATTTATGAAAATAAATTACATACAGATCTTATCAATAGTAGGAAGTTAGAGTGGAGATACTTCCACATATTTGTTTGTTTTTGTTTGGGTAAAAAACTGGGTGATGTATGACCGGGTCAAGGTATGATGTTAGAAGAGCTTGACTGTCATTAAGAATGGATGACCACCTAAAGAAGTAGGGTAGACAGACAGGAATGAGTTGAATACCAACAAACAAGATAAGAGACACCACAACTAAATAAACAAAACGACACATTAAAAAAAATCAAGTAAACTTTATGAATGGTCGAGAAGTAGAACTAATGCTATCCCACTAAATAGTAGCACCACCTACGTACTCATCGTTCTATTTAAAAAATAAATATCCCCACAGTTTCTTAAGATTATTATTTTTTTCCTAAACAAACTTTAAACTAGATATAACTAAAAAATATAACAACCTGTTAAAAAAATCTAACAAAATATACCAACCAATTTTAAAATCGCTATTATTATTATGATTATTTTTTTAACCTATGCCCCACTGACTTCTAAGCCTTTTTTTTTCGTCTCTTTCTTTTAACAAACTTTAAACCAAAAAAATATAACAATATGTTTAAAAACAAATCTAACAAAATCTATCAACAAATTTTAAAAAATAGGTTTAACTAATTAGACATTTAAAATTTAAACTAAATTTAACTTAAATAAACAAAAAAAATTAGATCAAACGATACCATGTATGAAGTTATTCTCATAGATATTAATGAACATAACAGATAACTATAAATACCGAAAATAATTTTGTGAGGTTGTGGGAATGACTCGTCATTGAACAAATAGAAGAGAGTATTTGGAAGCCAAAAATGTAAGGTTTTGTTTAATCTATATTTTTTTTAATTTAAATTTTAAATATTTAATTAGTTAAATCAAAATTTTAATTGATTTGTTCCAACATTTGTTACCTTACTTTTAAATGGCTTGATAGATTTTTTAGTTCGATTTAATTTAAATTTATTTTTTAAAACATAAAATCTTTGACTGAATATGATATAAAAAAGTACTGTTATGCATATTTAAAAAGAGAGAATTTTACAAATAAGAGACGACATATACCAGAGTAAGAGACAAAAATATTAAGAGCGTTATTTATAGAATAAATTTGGGTGTTGCATTAATTTTAAAAATAAATTTTAAAATTAGCATTATTAAGGAAAAAAAAAATGCTAAATTTGAGATGGTTTAACAAAATTGTATTTCGAAATCTGTGATGATGATCCAACGGTGGAGACACGCTTTAAGCGAAAATCACGTTCGAGCGGTTTCACGTGACGCCCCTACTGTCACGGCCCACCAATCTCGAAACTTTAAATTATAAAATATAACGAATTAAAAGAACTGGGTCATTAATTATACCTCTCATTAAAAGCGTCTCGATCACGTGACTGGTCGTTTTTTTTATTTAAATCGCTGACAAAATTAATGCTAGATGGATCTTTCATCTGTACTCGGAGTCGGAGAGACAGATAGATATTCTTCCCTAGCATTTTGGAAATTAGTAGGAGCTTTGTTTCAAGTCAAATTAGAAATGTGCTAAAAAAAGTCAAATTAGAAATATATAGTTGGTTATTTTTTTATGTTATCTAATAAATATCTAAATTTCAAAAATTGTTTAAAATATTTTTAAACTTTTAATTATACATTTAACGGGAGTATGTTATTAACTCTATTAAGTTATATATATATTGGAACTGGGTTGAAATGCCACATGGCTCGAGATTTAGGGATTGTCGCTATAGCCGAACACAGGAGAAATATCATCTATACCGATACTGACAAGATCCTTTTTTCGGGTAATGGGTATACTCGAAGAATTCCATTAGTTATGTATCAACGTTCTAACAAAAATACTTGTATGCAGGAAAAATTCCAGGTTCACCAGGGTAAATGCATTAAAAAAGGCAAATTTACAATTGTGAAGATGCAGTACTAATTAGCGAACGTCTGTATATGAATATATTTATACTTCTTTTCACATACGGAAATATGAAATTCAAACTCATGTGACAAGCCACGGACCTGAAAAAATCAATAACGAAATACCGCATCTAGAAGCCCGCTTACTCCGTAATTTAGACAAAAATGGAATTGTGATGCTGGGATCGTGGGTGGAGACGAGCAATATTTTAGTAGGTAAATTAACTCCTTAGATGGTGAAAGAATTATCATATACCCGGAAGATAGATTATTACGAGCCATACTTGGCATTCAGTTATCCACTTCAAAAGAAACCTGTCTAAAACTACTTATAGGCGGTAGGGGTCGAGTTATTAATATGAGATAGATCCAGAAAAAATGAGGTTCGAGTTATAATCCATAAATTATTAACGTGAAATCAAAGTAGGCGATAAGGTAGCTGGAAGACATGCAAATAAAGGTATTGTTTCCAAAATTTTGCCCTAGTATGATATATATATACTTCTCTATAAAATTATCTTTTTTCTTCAGCGTTTTTTTTCCAACACGTTTTTTTTCTTCAATAGTATGATATACATATACTCCTCTAAATAATATATACTTTTGATTGTTATATACTAAATTATTAGCTTATATAATATATTCCATTGACCATTTTATAATATATTTTTCATTTTAATATTCTAATATACAATATAATAAATATATAATTCTCCAAAATATTATATAATATATGCTTTTTATAGTTATATAAAAAAACTAGGTGGTATAATATATACTTTTTTATCTAATGTCCAATATATGATAATATATTCCAATATGTTATATAATATATACCGATACATATCATTTTTCTCCATAGCGACATATATATTTTCTCAAATCCTAGGTTTTCTATTTTTTTTATCCCTCCCGAAAGTAGCTGCCCCCAACTATTCTTCTTCCAACAACACCCCACAAATTCGTGAGATGGCGCAACCCACCACAAACGACAAATTTCCAACAACTGGAAGCGAATTCTCATATGGTGATGTCCCTCCATGGCGGTGTGACTCCATTGCGTTGACTATGTCCCTCCACGGCGCCAGTTCTGCAGCGGTGAACTCGACGGACGACGACCTCGTGCCAGGTTTCAACCCATAGATTTCCAATGGCGATGACAGATTTTCTGGGCACCACTGGTAAGTCGTTGTTTCAGTTGTGTGGGTGTTTAGAAACTGCCAATGAGAAATACACCCATAGCTATCAGAAAACCCCAAAAACAATGTTGAAGGGAGGGGATCTGAAGATTTTTATTGAATTGGAAAATAGAGAGGCAAGATTTGAGGGGGAAATAGGGAGGCAAGATTTTGGTTCTTAATCCATTAGAAACAAATATTTTAGAAGTAAGCTATTTTTGTAATTTAAATAGGCTAGTTGTATATTTATTCCTTTTCTTTTTAGTACAGTAAATATCGAGGGTGTGAAAATTGGAAAGTCGGAGTACAAGAGAGCTAAAACCATCTTCTTAGGAAAAATGTTTTTGATGGTAATTGGGAGAAAATTAAGGTAGCAGAAGTAAGTCAAAAACGAAATTGGGAAATGGAGGAAATGGGAGTAGAAAGTAAGAGGGAATGTGACTACCAACGAGAGAAAAGAGACAAGGAAGGGAAAAAAAAAAGAAAAAAAAATAGTGGTCAGTTGCTTATTTTAAGTAAAACAAATACAAGAATGATAAATTGAATATTCGACCTCAATTAATGCAATTAGCTATGTTTCAAATGTAAAAGTATCCCTCAAATTTAAAACTATTATATTTTTAGCATATATCATCTAACAATAGATTAGTTTAAAAGAATTGTTAATAGGTGGTAAATTTGCTCGATTAAGGATAAACTGACTCCACTAAGTTCAGATTTGGATGAGGTCGATGAATGGAAGAACCTGCATATAGAGAGTAAAAAGCTCCAATGCCTAGTCCTTGATTCATAGCTCGGCACATATTACCTCGTCCTTGATTCATAGCTCGACCTCAAATTATAACTCGATCAAAGATGAGCTACATCACAAAACCACTCAATCATTTTTTCTACAATATGTCATGATTTACGGAACTCGTCTCATTTTTCAGGTGTGCGAAATCATTATCTCTCGAACAATAAATCAAACCGATACTAACTTGAACGTTAGAGTTTTTACTCTCTTTATACAAGTTATTTCATTCGTCACTATATCCAAATTCGAGCTTTTCTGGAGTTTGATAACTTGTATGACCAAATGATACATGAATAATAAAATGTAAATTTTATTTTTTATTTTCCTTCTTAATTATACAGCTAAATTGACATCATGTTTATTTCAACCCATTAGAAATGATAAGATTTGATTGACTGGGGAAAGAGGTTGGAAACTTTTTTTTTTGGTTTTATTTTAAAATACGTGAAGGAATGGAGTATCCAACCTAAACTATGCTCCCATTGGTACAAAGAGGTTGGAAACTTGAAATATTTTTCTTTATTTCTTTTATTTTTTAATAAATTGGAAACCTGGAAATTGTGTAGTAACTGTCGGCAGATAAAAATAATAAAATATAATAAGAAGAAAATACGAGATTCCTTTTTTTTCATATGGATTTTGATACTTAGCAAAAAGTAAACGTCATTTTCAGGCACGCCTTTAAGGAAAAATATGCACATGGTGACATGGAAACAAATAATTACAACTTTCACTGTCAAAAGAAAAAATAATAATAATGAATAAATAAAAAGAAGAGAGAGAGAAAAAAAAGAGAAAAAATAATTAAAAAAAAACATCGTAAGCAATGATGCGTTAAATTTTGATTTTTGTCCTGCGGTCAAGGGATTATTATTATTATTATTTTCCCATTAAAGCTTTTTTTTTTTAGAAAACTGTTCACCAACTTACTCGTCTTGGTTTCTAGCATCATTTAGATGGTGTTTTGGTTGAAGAAGCCTGCCATTTCTAAAATAGTTTGTTGTGATTCCACTTTTTCACTTGGTTAATTTCTGTTTGTTGTTTGTCCTTAAAAAAAATTATATAATACTATGTGTTAAAATTTGTAATAAAAAATAAGTGTTAAAATTTGATAAAAATGTATAGTAAATTGATTTTTGTTTTTAGGAAAGTATGGTAAATTGAATTTAAACACATTAACTAATAATAATAACAAGGTATTAAATTGACACTGGATTATTTAGTCAAAACAAACATAGTTTAACGGTAATTGACATATATTTCTAACGTATCTCTGACTACGAGATTGTGAGTAAGATCCTCACACCCATATGTTATTTAAGTGTAATAAATCAACAACAATTTTTTAACTTTTTAAAATGTGTGACTTACTTATTTCTAGTGATATAAATATATTAAACTAATACAATTAAGTAATTATTTTAGTATCAAAGCGAGCTAGTTTAGCTAAACACCATTCGATGTATGAAATGACATCGGAATTTGACTATGATATAAATAAAATACAAGTAGGTATTTATTAAAATAAATATCGACAAATTAATTAAATCATTTAATACAAAAAATTTTTCTTTTAAGATTTAACAAATAACTAATACAAATCATTTAATTATTTTTTCAGTAGTTTATAACAATTACTATGGGTTACTTTTTTTTTTCTTATTATCATTATTATGCAATCAACTAACATATATATTTATTGGAATCAATTTTGACTATTTCGTTAATTAATAAATATAAGATTCTTAAGATTTTTTTTGGTATAACATTGCCTTAAAATGAATGAGTCGTATAAAAAGCCACAAATACAAATTTATTCTTACAAAGATATGATAATATTCTCACATATAACCAAGCACTATAATGTTAATAAATCTTGAATCTCTTGTACATTTGTTATCAAACCTCTATGAACATTGAATAAAGTCTTAAACCAAGTGACTTTGATTTGACTTTTCTACCTAATTTTTGTTTGTTGTTTGGTTAGAGGATCAATTATTATGTTTTTATGTTTTTTTAATTTTTATTTTGAGTACAATATTATAGAATGACAATCGAACTTAATTGGAGGTATATGTCAATTACCGTCCTAATTGTATTGATTTGTTTATTAAAAAAAGTTTGAATGGTATCCAATAATACCAAGATAATTTGTTATAAAAATATGATTAAAATATTGCTTTCGTGGACCCACGTAATAAAGTTAACATGTGCACTGAATCTATAAGTCATTTTGGAAAGCGAATTATGATGCAATAATTTGGTACTTACTTTAAATAAAAAATTTGATTTAGTGGATTAAAAATTTCATGTTATAATGCTCATTATTCAAACAAGTATCCAGATTATTTTCCCGAAAAATAAAGTTTCAGATTCCTAACTGAATAAAGTGTCAGACAGTGCATTTATTTGTAATTATTAAATAGGTTAATATCATAAAAAATCTTATTTCCTAAAAAAAAAAAGAAAATCTTCAATCTATTATTATTATTATTTTTTGTTATGTAATTGAGATAACACCAATTACACACCGTTCATTCAACCGGTTGAATTGTTCCCTTCCCCGTGCCTGTGTTTATTATTATTATTTTCGCGTTGGGTTCATAGAAGAAATATGAAAATGGACACAGCCACTGATTTCTGCTGCTCGAGGCTCTGATTCTGGTTCTTTCGCTGGATCTCTCAAGCTCAGCCTCTTGATCGCTTCCTCGCGCGCCCGCCTGTCTATCGTTCTTCGATTCTGCGGGAAATTTGATCGTTGACTCACCATCAATCAGGGTAAACCAGAGAGCTTGTTGTTTTCTGTTTATTTTTCCGCTACTCCTCTCTTTGGCGTTCAGTCCGAGGAAGTGAGAAGTTCATCGCAGATTGATTTTCAGCTCGTTAGTTCTCTGGATTTTCTTGTGGTGTTGGTTAATACTTAGTATCGACTTCTCGAGTAATCAATTTCCGTTTGTAATTTCTCTTATATTTCCTCATACCATGTACATGAGATATTTATTTTCAATATTTTGTCGAACTCAATGCTTTTGTGTTCTGGATCCTTCCTGCGTAATATTATCATGCTACTTGGAACTTAGAGAAGTGCGTTATTACTGTGAGGAATTTTAGTTCTTCGTTTAAGGTTCTTAGAAATTTTCTGTTTGGTCTTGTGGCGCAATTGGAACGAGATGCTAATAAATTTTCACAGCTCGTATTGATAATTTGTACACTGGATTGGTTACAGGATAATCCATTGACAATAAACGAGCGTTTGCAAAAAACCTAAGCTCATGCAGCTATGTAGGAACACTGTATTCGGTTGCAACAAGCATAACTATTCTGCTCAGAGCTCAAAATTTGAAGAGTGACTAGATTTTCTGTCTAGGACTAATTGTTGTTGATTACCCGTGTATAGGTTTATCTTGGTGGGAGCTAACTGCGCCAGGTTAATGAAGCAGCATAGGGCGGAGGAGTGGATTATGTGCTTGCAGTAGGGAAGTGAAAAGTTAATCAAGAATGGCGTTTGAGCCGTTTGAATGGTATTGTCGACCAGTTGATGGTGGTGTATGGACGAAGACAGTAGAGAATGCTCTTGGTGCATACACACCGTGTGCCGTTGATTCTCTGGTGATTGTTATTTCTCACCTGGTTGTTCTAGGTCTGTGTATCTACAGAACATGGCTGATTAATAAGGATTTTAAAGTACAAAGATTTTGTTTGAAGTCAAAGATATACAACTATGTGCTGTGTTTATTGGCGGCTTACTGTGCACTTGAGCCTTTATTCAGACTGGTCATGGGAATCTCAGTATTGAATTTAGATGGGCAGGATACACTCGCTCCATTCGAGGTAGAGTTTCCTTAAGAAATTTAGAATTATTCCTAAAATTGTATTTCTTTACTGAAATTTGAATATTCATGTATTGTAAGCATAATTAAACGGAGAAGGGGCAGTTCCTTTCTACATGGAAATATATCTTCGTGAGAAAAGTCAAAACCTCTTTTGATCATTTACTTTACTTTTCCGTTTGGAGCAGTCAGCTGCTTAAAATAGATACCTGGCTTGCTCACTATTTAGTTTGATAAAAGAACTTGAATTTAGGATGCTTGACCAAAGATATTTCATTAAAATCTTGCAATAGGAGAGGTATGCGAATGGAGCCCTTGCTTTTACACAATAATTTGTTTAGCCAATATTTACTGAGTTTACCCATGATGTAATGGTTTGTTGCTTCTCAAGATTGATAATGTTATTTGAAAGAGCTAAAAAAATATATGAGCTGCTATAAGATTTATAAGATATGTGGGCTACGTAAAAAATGATGACCAAGTCCATATCATTCCTAAGAACCAAAGAAGATTATGTGCAAAAAAGAATGAGATATTATCTGTTTAACTTCTTGATGTATTGGCTAAGAAGAAGTAATTTTGTTGGTTTTGGACAACGAGTTCACTGATACTAAGCATTATGTCCTTCTATTTTAGGTGGTCGTCCTGATAATTCAAGCTCTTGCTTGGTGCTCGATGCTTGTAATGCTTGTTGTAGAAACCAGAGTTTATATTTTTGAATTTCGATGGATCATCAGGTTTGGAGTTGTTTATTTATTAGTAGCGGATGCTGTAATGGTTAATCTAATTCTTCCCGTGAAGGACTTGTATGAGAGGTATATTTTTCTAGAACTTTTTATTTTCTTAAAAAATATATTTAATTTAATCTTATAAATATTTGTGATAGCTGGATGACATCTTACTGTATTATTCATGCTGTTCTTTCTTTGAATAATTAGTTGTTGTTGAAGTTATAAATTATTGGGAGATGCAAAAAGAACTAAGAAGTGCATCCAAAATATATGCTGTTTGTTAGGACAAAAAGAAAAGAGAAGAAAAGGAAAAAAAAAAGTTAAGATACTAAAAGGAAATTCAACTTAAGTGACATATGATGGGTATTTCAAGTTCAGAAATGTGGAGCATGTATGGAACTAGGATTAAATTGCTGTGATTGTGATGGTCTATCAATCTTATGATTGTTAATTTTTTTTTGTTTGAGCATACATTTAGGTATAACATAGATTGACAGTTGTGTTTTTGTCTTTTCAGAAATGTCCTATATTTGTACATCAGTGAAGTCTTAGTCCAGGTTGGTTTCTTTTCTGTCTCTCATTTGTTATGCTATATTTGTACTATTTTGAAATTTATGGTTGGAGAAGAATATAAAGATCTCTAAAGAGTAGTTTGGTGAATTTTTTAGTATGCGCTAAGGCCAAAGTGCTTACCAATATTTTGACGTTGGGCTGTTAAAACTGTTAAAGCTCTCTCTCTCTTTCTCGTCCAGTTTGGATTCTGAAGGTGTTGTTGAATGAGTATGAGTATTATGCCTGAGCAACAAATACTTGAAAGTGTTAGATTCCATTCTTTTGGTTAGCCGTGAAATTGAATATTTAGATATTAAATATATACATTTATATTTTTTATAAGCAACTAAGCTTTCATCGAGAAAAATGATAGAATGTACAAGGGCATAAAAAAACCAGCCCGACAAAAGGAAGCCCACATATAAAAATAGAGGCTCCAATATGTCGTGTTAGTTTGGTTTAAAGGTCACTTTGGTCGATATGTGTCCGCAATATGTTTTTCTTGCTGTTTGTTGCAGTTTCTACTTTTTTCTGTGGGTAATGGGTGCGACTTATATTATGGTCTTGATTAGGTTTCAGGTGTGAGATTTAATCCCATTGGGCTGTTGCTTTTGTAGTCTTACATTTATTTGTAATATTAAAAAAATATTTCACTTAATTTCCAGGAATAAGTAGGTACAAAATTTGCTATATAATTAACTAGTGTCGCAATAGTGGTTTTAATATACAAATACCTTGCATTTTTACTTTTTATTTTCTGAAATTGATTATAAGATTCATTTTTAATATCTTTTCCCCTCTAGCTTGGGAATAGGAAGGACCGAAAATCCACGGTATAGGATTCAAGGATGCTTAGAATTTTTGCAGAGAAATAGAGCTCTATGGAAGAATTTTGTGTGAATATTAGGCATACGGCTTCTTGGTGGGCTTCAATCCACAAGAAGGCTTTCTGTAACTATGGTTTTCTTTTGACTCTTCAGAGTTGGAATTCCTTGATTGTATAGTATCTTAGTTTCTTGGGGAGGGTCTTCTCGACCCTTCGCCCCTAGGTTGTATGCCTCTTTTTTAGACTCCTTTTCTTTTGGAATGAATCTTTGTTTATTATAAAAAAAAAAATAATTGCAAAACTTGAAACAAACATGGTTTATTTCTAACCAGCATTGTATGCCATCTATCAAAGTCAACAAACCACATAGCCTATTAGTGTTCGGTTGGGTTTCATCTCATTCCATCTTGTGAACTCTCTTCTGAGATTTTATTCTTGCTGTAGGCTTTATTTGGTGTTCTTTTGGTCGCATATGTGCCTAGCTTGGATCCTTATCCTGGTCATACCCCTCTAAGTAGTGAATCTGTTGATGTTGAGTATGAAGAACTTCCTGAAGGAGAACGTGTATGTCCTGAGCAGCAGGCAAACCTTTTTTCAAGTAAGTATTATTTTCTTAAAATCCCGCGTTACCTTTTTTTTTGAGATGTGGAGTATATAGATTGCTGTTTTATATTATAAGATTCGTAAATAGTGTATAAACACCATGAATTATTGGTAATAGTGCGAGGGAGTGAAACAATGGGAGAAGATGGGTGTGTTCAAATGTAACTATGCAAGGTCCTGGCAACTTATGCGGTGTAGTTCAAGTAGGAAAATGGTTTAGCTTTAAACCCTCGAGGGAATGAACTAGTTACCTGATATGGGTAATGTTCTAACTGCTTTCAATTTTAAATAACAGAGACTATTTATAACATACAAGTAAATGTGCCAACTATTTTACCACTAACGGAGAATACACATAGGTATATGGATAACTATAATCAACCACATCAAACCCCTACCTCTTGACTCAACCCTTGAACTATGAAATCAAGATCTCTTTCAAATTATTTGGTCTATTTTTCATAACTTTTGGCAGACATATATCTCATGTTAGCCTGCTGTAAGTTATGTATTACTTTTAGCTGGAGTTTTGGCAGCCCAATCAGTTCGTTTAGAATTGACTGAATGCTCTTCCACAGTTCATTCTGTCTTTTTAGTTATATATTTGCTTTTCCTAATCGCGGTTACTTTTTGCTAGAAATTACTTTTGCATGGATGGATTACATAATGAAGCTAGGATACAAAAGGCCACTTACAGAGAAGGATGTTTGGAAACTGGATATGTGGGATAGAACTGAAACATTATACAATAAGTCTGTATATATCTCTCTCAACATTATTTTTGTTGTTTCTTGCTCATTATTTTTGAATCTTATTTAGTGTTCTCTGTAGCTTTCAGAAAACTTGGGATGAAGAATCTCATAAATCCAAACCGTGGCTTCTTAGAGCAATAAACAGCAGCCTCGGAGGAAGGTAAGTAGAAGATGTGTGGCAAATAGTTTCTTCTGAATGGAATGCTATTTCCCCGTTTCTAATAGACAAAAATAGTTTCTTTTGAGTGATAGATATTTGGGCAAATTATTAATTTGCCAGTACTTTTATTTTTCTTTTATCTTCTGGTTTCTTACAACGAAAATATTTCCCTAGTTTTGGGCAACATGCTTATGCTTACTAGTACATTAACACGTGTATTATTCATGACATTGACCATTTCTTTTTGATGAGAAATAGGAAACTAAAAACAACTGTTTTCTATAAATAATCAATGGTGTACTTATTAAAAAATGATGTGCAATTTAATCAATAATTTCACGAATTAAACTTTTATTAGTTGTAGAAATTAAACAAGTGACTAAACATGAATGTTTAGAATATGTTGTTGTTATTCTTTGAGAAGATAATACTCTTAAAACTTTTGTATAGTATTATCTTATAATAATAATAATGAAATAAAGTAAATTATACAGTGATTTTTTTTTTTGATGAAAAGATTTTATAATAAATAATATTTTAAAGTTGTTATAGTTTTAATTAATGAACAATGAATTGACAAAATGAATTTATTTTGTAAGGAAAAATATTTGTGAAGCTATTCTAATTTTAATGAAGTACTAATAAATTGGTAATTGTTAAGAGAGACGGAGTGCACATAAAGATTTAAATGATTAATTGGTAATTGTTAATGACATGTTTTGTAAATTTAATTATTGATAAATTGACAGGAAAAAAGAAACTTAAAAAAACTAGCAGAGGATAACGAGTTCTTCTAGGAGAAATAAATCACAATTTTTGGGCGAAGGAATGGAACATTTTGTTAACAAAAGCCAATAGTTCAGAAAAGGGACGTGAAGACAAGGACTCTTTCCTCCAAAGCCTAGGAGCTTGTAAAAAAATTAATTAATCAGGAAAAGTCTAGGAAAGTGAAAGTGGAACCCACCACAATCCATGTAGCCATTTAGGCAATTTAGTCAACTCAGCACCACCTATAACCTCTATGCCAGCCTACTCATTGGTTCCACTGGGTCGTGAAATTAATGATTATTAAAAATTTTAAGAACTTGCATAAAATTTTAAAATAATTTCATTTTAACAATAGATAATTTGTACATATTATTAAATTTTCATCATTGAATTTTTAATAAATAAATTCTATTTTTACTTTACTAAGCAATGGATTTAAATAATGTTTCATATCTTCAATAATGTGTTTTTTTCATTGAATCAATTAATACATTATGTATTTATATCATGTCAATTTTATAACTGGGTACTTAGGTTCTCCCAGGACATGGGTTGTGTTGTACTTGTACCTAGTCATGCAGTGTGTCGGGTTGCATGCCTAATTAATTTGATAGCAACCATAGAGTGCTATAAGGTATTTGATTCTCGGTAGAGTCTTTCAACCCATGAAGAGGTCATGCCTAATTAATTTGATAGCAACCATGGAAAATTTTCTTTATTATTATCATTTAGTATGCATTACAAAAATTTCCCGCTATACAGCAAGAATCTGACATTAATCCTCTCATACCTACTAATTGGTGTACTCACTAATAAATCGACTAATTAAACTCATGTTTCTATAATCAATTCGATCCCCCGATTGAATCGGGGGCAAACGCCTACGAAAAGATCGTTTGGATTTAAGAAGGAGTCGCTTGGATTTATCCATGGTTTGTTTATTCCTTATCCCGAAAATCCTATTTCGATCGGATCTAAAATGATTTAGAATTAAGAAATAGGATAATATTTTTCTTGACTTTTACACATTAATGCTTCCAAATATAATGAAGTATATGAGCTAAAGAACAAAAGACCACAAATTTACTTTCTCACTTATTTATTTTTAAGCAAAATTAACTGAATTGGATATGTGGTACTTACTTTTAGTAAATGACAAAATAAAACTGGTTTGGCTGCTTACTCTTTGTATTGTCTTTTGTTAATTTTCTCTCTTTTCCATTTATAGGTTTTGGTTGGGTGGCATGTGGAAGGTAATATGATCTACCTCTTGAAATAACTAGCACATTTAGGGAATGTATCCATTTATGGACAAATATACTATGCTCATCAAATTTGAAACATGTCACGATGCATTTAATATCTGAAAATTTTTTTAGCCTTAATAATTGTTATTGAGATTGTTTATTGGTTTAGCTTAAAGAAACGTTGTGCTTCATCGCTGATGTTGAAAGGGGTTATATTTATTTACTGGAAAAAAGCAAATCGCGTTCAATGTTTCTTGTTATTTTTGTCCCTCTGTTTGACTAATATGGGGACTTGCAGGTTGGCAATGATCTTTGTCAATTTGTGGGACCTGTCATCTTGAATAAACTTCTTGAGGTCGGTGGGCTTTTTTTGTCTGGTGCTTCATTCTGTACCTATATTTTCTTCACTGTTAAACATGCTTGCTAGTTTGTGATGTGAACTTGCATCAAGTACCATTTATCATGGTTGACGACGCTCAGTAGGAATGCCAATTAGTTGAAGCATAGAAGGCATATTAGGCTTGTCTAAGTTCTCACTTTCTCTGTCATCTTTCATTGGTAACTCTGAGGTATTGTTTGGAATGAGGTAGACTTTCTTTCCCATAAATTAGTTAGTGGAAAATAACTCATAACTGTTCCATATATATAAAATATTGAGGAGCATTTTTTGACTAAATTTATTTAAAGCAAAAAATCTTCTTCTTTTTATCATATAGGGTGGGAAAATTGCTGGAAAAAAATGTGGATAAGTTATCCTCCCAGAAATGGGAAGTTTATAAGTTACATCTTACCAACCATGAAGAATCCAAAACAAAGGCGTCTATGGAGATGCTTAGCTATGCAAGCACATAAAAGAAAATAGAAATGACTTTATCCTTAGTCCGGAAGTATTATATAATTTTTAGAGTATGAAAATATTTAGTTTCCATTCCAAAAAAAAAAAAAACAGAATTTTGGTTTCCTATAAAAGGAATTATGTAAAATAATCTTTCTGTATTTGGTTGATTGCAAGAATATAATATATAGCCCGCGTTGGGCAATAGACCTTCTTGGATGGTTATTTGTCCTGTTAACTGCTAACAACCATACAAAACACTCTAGGTTGATCTACTGGTATTGGGGCAAATAAAAGGGACTTCGGAAATGGCACCCACCTAGGATAAAATCCCAGCGTTTCTTTCATTTTTCTCAATAAAAGCATGGTTTCTCTTAAACCGTATGTTGTGGGTTCATGAAGTTGTGTGTAAGTTGGCTATGATACTCACTGTATAAAAAAAAGTGTTACCTACTATACAGGCTTTACAAAGCTTAAAAATTGTCCTATGTTAATGGACTTGAAAATCAATCTATTACAACTTTAGTAGAAAATAAACCAAATCACATATGGATAACTAACTGGCCTGTAAGAAAGTCTTATTACCGAATACATATTACATATCTTGTTATCTTTGGTTAGCACATAATTGAGTTGAAAGGATATTGATTATGGAATTTACGTTACCATGAACGTTTAAATTTGTTAGACCCTTTAAATAAAATTTTCTGGTTAATTCTATCCCATTATATGTTACATATTTCTTTTGAATACCTGCAGTCCATGCAGCGTGGAGATCCATCTGGAATGGGTTACATTTATGCTTTTTCAATATTTGCTGGAGTGGTATGATCCAAATTCTTGTCTTATTTTTGCCAGATCTATGCGTAGGTTGGTCTTTCATATTTATGTGTGTTCATCGTGACTTCAAAAGATGATATATTATATTCTGATGTATGTATTCACTGTGCATGTTGTACAATTGTCTAACTTGCTAATTGGCCAAGTACATATGCAATTTGGATGTTTTGATTGTATTAAATTTTGTTTAGATTTTTAATAATTGTAAATTTTGACCTATTAGTTGTTAATATTTTATCATGATGTTATCTTTTTCTCTCTCTCTCTATCTCTCTCTTTTTTAATAAGAATCGACCTTTTTGTTGATTAATGAAAAGATACAAATAATTGCTCAAGGATACAGATACCAAAGGGAGTGAGAAAAGGAAAGCAGAAAAATATAAATGCATTCAAGTTAATACAAATTACATCGAAAGAGTAATTATCAAACAAATTAGATAGAGAACACCATAATGAAGTCTTGTCTTTTCCTGAGTCAAGATGATCTGTTAGGCCCCCAATTATACATACCTATGGAAGGAAGGGTAGAAATGGAAAAGGAATAGTAGGAGAGTGAGTGACCTTAAAGGATCAACGGTCAGGAGAGAGAATGTAGGGACGTAGAGGGAGAATAAAAGAGGGAGGTAGGCTAGTTGGGGATTATGCTTTTTGTATTCAGTGAGGTAGGTAGGACAGTTCCCCACCCTCTCAAATTGGTGGGTTGATTGTGTATAGCCTACGGGCTCAGTTCTTCAACAGTAAGGGATACCTTACATCTTTGTATCAGAGCGCGTTTGTCTTGGGTAAGCAAGGAAGGATGACACAAAAGGAACTCGACAAATGCTTTGAAGCTACAGGGAAGGGAGATAGTTGGATTGAAGGAGGCGATGGTAGTGATAAATGCAAAATCTGGCGATCAACAACGATGCAGTGAGAATGTCCTAAATACCTTGGATGCCTTCATCGCAGAGGTGATCGGGGGAAGTAGGCTGCCGGTGAAAGACGACAGGTGAAGTTACGACAATTGCAATTCAACAGGATCAAGGCCATGACCCGAATTGATTCAAGAAAGTCAAGATACCGGTATTTTTGGGCCCAAACATAGATTCGTGGCTATCCGAGCAAAAAGGTATTTCGAAATCCATAAGTTGACAGGTTCAGAGAAGATGGTGGTAGTGGTGATTAGCTTCAACGGGGTTGCACTGGCTTGGTATTGATCGATGGATAATCGAGACAAGTTCAAGGACGGGGAGGATTTGAAGACGCGAATGAGGGAACGAATCCGATCGTCAAGGGAAGGGCCTCAATGTGCACAACTCCTATCCATTCGTCAAGAGGGAATCGTCGTAGAGTACCGACAACAGTTTGAGCCCTCACCGCCCCGCTACCATAGCTATCGAAGGAGGTCCTTGA